>RHKH01000027.1:735-17525 GCA_009829795.1 Lasiodiplodia gonubiensis | reverse complement strand
AAACCCCTCACCCCTTCTTTTTTTTTTTTTTCTTCGCCCGTGGTATCGGGGTATCACACCGTCGGTGCCTGCGAAGTAGTAGACATTTTGGGGACATCACGGGCGTACGATTTTGCAGTCAAAGTCGCCCACCCCGCTAGTTCTCCACGAAATCCACTTTCCTAAGAAACTCCCTCACTCGGCCAACCTCGACACCGTCGCCAATCTCACTTTCGACCGCTTTGACAAGACTGCCAAGCAAAACCTCGACTTGATCCTCTGCCACACCTGTGCAGAGACAGACGACCTTGCGGTACTGTGCCTCGAGTTCGCCATTGCGCTCTCGTAGGCCTGCCGCCCGCGCTCGAAGCTCCGCATTGTTGCTGTCATAAGCCGACAGCGCGGCCCGCAGCGTATTTGCACTTGGCAGGGAGACAAGCGACGAGTGCTGTGATGATGAGAGAGCGTTCAAATCCACATTGTTGGCCGAGTCGGGCGACATATCCCGTAGCTGGCCAAGCTTCGATTGGACTGGCGACACCGAATCCGCGTCACCCACTCTGATGCTGTCCTTGGACGCACTCATGGCCTGTTCCACCGAGATGGCCCCGGAGCGAGCAAGGCGACTGCGTTGATCTTTGATTGCATTTTTAAGATTGCTGATCCGTTGGCTACGCTCCGCATGGAGTCGTTGCCTGCGTTGGAGAGAGGCAAGCAGATTAGAGAGATGGCGCTGTTGGGTTGACAGGGACTGAATGCTGGCATTGGTGCGATCGATGAGATCCTGCTTCAGGCGAATTTCGGCATTGAATTGCGATTCTGTCTGGGAAAGGAACGAAGACATGGCTGTTGGAGGTTAAACGTGCTTTGTGCAGCGGTGGGAGATGAGGGGCGTCTGCTTACCAGGCATCATCTCTCTGCTGGTCTCCTCCACTCTGCTTGCCGGGCCCCTACCCTTACTCGGCGATCCCACCTGGCTCAGTGTTTGCTGGCCGTTCCTTTCGGGATCCTCACCAACACCGAAATCCAGGGGCCTTAGTCCTTTGTAGTTAGGTATCGAGGGATCTGCCTTGACTTCTAGCAGTTGCTGGATGATACTGCGATTTCCGATGCGCGCGACCAGGTTGAGCGCAGTATTTCCGGCAACGTCCCTTGCATTTACCATCTCGCTCATGAATCTCATCAGGCCGATGGTCTTTGATGTACTGCCCTCAAAAGAAGACTGGCTGCTCTGGCCGGTGTTGCTGCGCACCAAGAACTCAAGGAGGGCCTCCAGGTAGTACTTGCTCGATGCTGCTCGGCCCTTGACACCCGAGGCAACAGCGATATGATGCAGGATGGTCCGACCGGAATCATCCCTAACTTCAATGAGCGATGCAAGCAATTCCAGTAATTCTGGAAAGCAACTATGATCAAGACAGTTGTTGACTGCCACAGCAGCCATTAGCGGGGTTTGACCGGCAGCGTTGCCGCGGAAAATGTTTGCGCCTTTAGAAATTAGCAAACGCATAATAGACACTCTGGCCAATGTTGCCGCCCAGTGCAAAGCAGTATTCGCAGACTGATCTAGCGGCATGTCGAGGTCGGTCCCTGAAAGATGGACAATGGCAGGGTGATTCGAATAGTCAGTACGTGACTGGTTGTCTTGGAAGAGGTCGAGCAGCGCAGCCTGTTTCTCCTGCGACGAGGGGTCGGCGGGCCCCGGAAGAGGAGGCAAGGCTGCGGGTACGTCACCATCAACAGTGGAGAGATGGTGTAATGCCTGGTGATATACGAAGGATTCGCTGGGCTCTGTGGGAGAACCGTCGCGAATGAGCTCACCATCGCCGTTGCGCTGCGCAAAGGATTCTTCCTGGCGCAATCTTTTACGAGGAGGCTCAACGCCATCAATGGGGCCATCGACCTGGGTCTGGGTCGCATATGTGGAATCGCCGCCGTTGGCACTGAAGCTGCGCTCTGAGCGCAGGCCTGGAACGCTCTGCTGGCTTTCACCACGGAACGACTCCTGGCTCCCAAAGCCAGGACGCGAAGGGGTGGATGCCATGTGACGACGCTGTGCACTTCCAGGGCGTGGCGCGGGAGAGTTCATGCGGGCAACCTTGTTCATAGCGGCGATTGCATTGGACGCAGTAGAGGAGATGTTGGAGAAGAAGGTGCCGCCAGCAGCAGCACTCTGAGTTCGACCATCCATGGTGCTGGCATAGAAGCGCTTTCGGTTTGCGGCCATGGCCTGCTCCTTGGTAGGGGTATCGACCTCATGTCCCTGCGACCCGCCATCAACGCCATAGTCGAGCAGAGGGCGTAAAAGATCCTCGACGCCGTACTGACGGCAGAATTCGCGACCACGACGGTAGTTGATCCAGGTGCCCTGGTACTTGCCGTAGCCACCTTGGACTTTCTCGTGCTCCCCCGTCAGGATCTCCTTCTCCAGGACCTTCGTTCGCTTTCCCTTGTCAACCCCCGCAACTTTGAGAATCTGTGTCGCATTGAGCCACGAATCTGAACGGCGCTTCATGACGGCAATGCCGTTGATCTCCATTTCGTAGACGTTGACGTTGGAGTACACGGCCTACGCGAGAATCAGTGCAAGGTCAGCTCTGGCGCGGCTGGCGCGCTTACAGTGTAGATTTGCGGCGGATGATCCATGGGGTGTTGCGACAAGCCGTTGCCCTCGGGAAAGCTCCTGGAAAAGCCATTCTGTTGCGGCGGCCCGCTGTCCCCGTACAGCGACCGATGGGTTTGCGGCTGGGTGGGCGTGAAGGAGGAGGCGCGGCCCTCGAAGCCAGCCATTCCGGAGGGCGCGACCTGCATGACGGACGGCGGCAACGTGGAGCGCAGTGGAGCGCTGAGCGGATGCGGCGATGGGCGCGCAGCGGTTGGGGGGATGCGGAGCTGCGGGCTGGCCGAGCTGGTGATGCTCCGGCTCATATGCGCCAGGAAGTGGAGACGGAAATCAGTCGCGTATGCACGCGTTACGCTAGCCCCCATCCGCGCGCTCGCGCTCTCAATCGCTCACCAACCTTACACACTCGCAGGCGTCACCTGCCAGGCCTGGTTCCATGCCGGCGCTCCCAACCACCGACGCCTCTGGCGCCCGCCATCTGCTCCGCGCGCTGCTTCGCGAGTGCACCTACCTGCCCGATCCAGCCGCCCGTATCTACGTCCATCGCCACGTTCTACGCCGCTTCCGCGAGTACCATCCGCCGCAAGGAAAGCACCGCGACCATAAAGATCATTTGGAGAACCCGGCATTCTCACCGCAGCGCATCCGCGGTGCTCTGAAGAATGCGTGGAAGGGCCTGAATTTTCTGCGCCGTGTCAATGAGGGCGAGATGGCGCCTCTTCAGCAGCTTCTACTACTGACGTATGGGCGCACTGGCAGGCGGCGGCATGAGCTAATGGAGGCGTTGCTCATTCCCGACGCAGTCAGCGAGAGCGAGGCCGTTAGGTTGTGGCAGGCAGAGGTCGCTGCAACGCTCGATCCGTCTGAAACCATCACGGGCATTCCGAAGGCAGTGGCTGAAGCCCCGAGGCGTAATGGCAAGCCCCACAAGTACGAGATTTCTCAGCGCTACTCCAAGCTCCGTGCTCTCTTAGAGAGCCAGAGACGTTATGCGCGTCCCGTGGAGCTGAGGAGAGCCAAGTTGAAAATGACATACTTGGAAGTGCCGCTGACCAACATCTGGATGCGTCCGTTTCCACGAAAACGCGAGAGAAACATGGTGCGTAAGTGGTATGCCTCCATCCTGGACAAGGTCTTCCCACCGCTACCCGAAGATGAATGGGATAGGCTTAGGGATCTGGTGTCTGGTGTGCGCAAGTGGCACGGCTTCAAACGTAGGAGGCCAGGCGTGCCAAGCCATATGAGTTCCTACGATGTGGCCAAACTAGCAAATGTCGGTGGCATTGCAGGCGAGCGTTTCTTGTCTCTTGCTTGTCGGGAACACTTACTGCCAGAGACCGGCTCCAAAGCAGATATGCTATCTCGACTCTCGACGACGGCGAGTTCTCGATTTCAGCCGGCAGATCAGTGGCTTGCCGGAGGCCCTACTAATCCAGGTGTACTGGCATCTTTGCTGCAAGACGAATTGGAGACAAAGCATCTTCCGAAAAAGTTGCCAGGTCGACGTCGAGCACAAAACATTACCTCACGGCTCATGCGTCGTCTTTGGGCCAAGATCTTCTCCCAATGCCCTGTCCTTCGGTGGAACGAAGACAAGCAGAATTGGGCCGTCGAGTGGGGCTCGTGGGAGCATTTGCAGAAAGCGCCCAGCACAACTTCACACGACAAGTCATTGTTCGAAGGCGTGGATGAGAAAGGGAGATCACTCAGCCTAGCGAAAGAGTAGCAAACCGTTCGGAAACTAGAGGCGCACAGTGGGTGCTAAAAGAAATGATCCTCCGCAACTATCTTCGCAAGCAAGGACATCCGACTTATATAGGTAGCTGAAGCTACCATCCGGACGTAGATGTACATTTAATAATTCTACATTTAGGTCCGGATGATAGCTTCAGCTACCTACGTGATGAGCTGATAAAAATTAGTTACGATGGCTCATATCTTTGGGCACTCACTGTGAGGCGCGCTCGTGGAGCCGCATTCGGAAATACGATCGGCCGCGACCGAATGAGACGCACCCGTTGGTGCAGGTGGGGCGGCGTTACCGTGGCCATGCAGATTGTAGGGCGCATGTAGACTGTAGGGCGCGTGGTAGCGCATGCACAACATAAAAAGGCTCCTTCCTCGACAATTCAATAGCACAGCCTGCACAACAACAACCACCAACATGTCTGATAAGCCCTCCGTCCGCTTGGCCACCCGCGAAGGTAATTTCCATGTAGTGGGCTAAATTTATTCAATTAATGACGCTGGCAGATGTTGGCGCGATCCTGGACCTCATCAAGGAGCTCGCAATTTACGAAAATGCACTCGATTCGGTCCAAGCCACTGAGGAAACCCTCGCAGCTACGCTTTCCTTCGCTGCGTCATCCTCTGACAAGCCTTCCTCTACCAACTCAGGCTACGCCAAAACCCTGCTTGTAACTGCTCCGGAAGGCGAAGTGGCCGGAATGGCGCTCTTTTTCAACAACTACAGCACTTGGCGTGCGAAGCCTGGCGTCTACCTCGAGGACCTCTTCGTGAAGCCTAAATACCGTCGGAGAGGATACGGCAAGCTGCTGATACAGGAGCTTGCTAAGGA
This sequence comes from Lasiodiplodia gonubiensis, assembly GCA_009829795.1. Taxonomy (NCBI): domain Eukaryota; kingdom Fungi; phylum Ascomycota; class Dothideomycetes; order Botryosphaeriales; family Botryosphaeriaceae; genus Lasiodiplodia; species Lasiodiplodia gonubiensis. The sequence continues at coordinate 12,345 of RHKH01000027.1, read as the reverse complement.
AGTGCAACGGATCGATGGGGCCAGGCTGGAATGGAGCTGCCTGAAGTGGAACGAGCCATCGCTGAAGTTCTACGCAGGCATTGGGGCAAAGCAAATGGAGGAGTGGGTTGGGTTGAGGGTCGATGGCGAGGCTCTCACCAATCTGGCGGAGGGTAAGGCGGCTTCTGCTGGAAACGAATAGGACGCTTAACGGACGGAGTCACGAATGCTCATCACCGCGATGTGCTTTCAGAAGAATGAGAGGAAAGAAGAAGCAAGGAAGGGATAAGTGTGACTTCAAAAGAATTGGTTTAGCTGCTAGACCCAAGCACGGAAGTAGAGAAGACCAAAGACAATATATATGTATGATGAAGAATAGAATATCGACCGCAGTGTAAGGCAAGTCCAAAGAGCAACTTCAACAGATTGGTCATGTTCGCTTTAGGATGTGACGCCACATTCGGAGCCTTTACTCGCACGACTAGGAGCCGACGTCAGTTTCTGGTATTCACGATGACTGTGGTACCTACCTGCAGTTCCGGGTAGTCGCCGCCGCACTTTTCATAGCAATCCAACTTGCCCTGGTTCGCACAAAGGCATGACTGTCGACAGCACCTTGATTAGTACCGGCTCAAGGTGTTTATGTTTAGGACTTCTCACCTGAGGCCAGGATTGGACGCAGATCCTGGGTTCGCAAGAGCAAGTAGCGCTGCTGGACGGGGTTGCGCTTGGCAGCGTTGGCGTGGGTGTGTCATATGCCTGTCGCGGCTGCACTGGCGTGGCCGAGCATAGGGCAAGGAGGAAAGTGAAGGGCAGGACGACGCCGAAGTACTTCATTGTGTATTGGGGTATTGGATTTCGAAACGATCGTGAGTAGTCAAGTCCGACTGACTAGAATTAGACCAGCAGATTGAATGATGAAGTGGTGGGCTGGTAAGTCAAGGGGGAAGAGGAAAACAGAAAGCGTAAAGAAGTGGGTACTGCGGCATGATATTTCCCAGAGCGAGAGATTTCAGGAGCGCCAAGATCGGTAAGGCGGAAACCTTAAGATTACGGGCGCCGGCTGCAAAGGAAGGTCCGACGGCCCACGATGGTGTTGGCACTGTTCTATCTTAGCTGGTGGCGGGTGGCGGCGTCCGCTCACTGGCTGAATCTTGGAGGATCTGGGGACGAGGCCTTCCAGCTGTAAAAGCACATTCCGAATCGAGCCAGCTCGGTCCCCCTTGGCGCGCACCGACCAATAAGCACATCGTGAGGCGGGCGGAGCGGAGTACTTGGCAGTGGGACAATAAATTACGGACAGCCGTGTCACAGTCATCAAGAGCCAGGCTGCCTTAAGTACTGAAGACGTTTTCCTCCACAAGAATCACGGTGGTTGAGGAATCAAGACGCTTACTTGAGGGAAAAGCGTTGGTTGGTCTGTTCCCTGGGCGGATACCTCGGTAGGCTGTGCGCCGGATGAAACAAGCCAGACGTCAATCCTCTCTCCTCCTGCTGGCTACTACTGGAGGGTCATCGTTTCTGGATGACACGGATGATGAACCATAGCTGATGTTCAGCTCACAGTCTCGGACCTGATGGGCTGGTGACAAGATGAGGCGTTCATATGGTTAAGACAACCATCTCGTGCAGATACGAGCTGAATAGACACGCGTGTAACTTCTTACAGGCTGTTGATTGCGGGAGACACTTGATTGGTTGCACCATATATGGAGTGGCGCATGTTCCGTGTTGGCCATCTCTAAGGATTGTACATACAAAGACTGGTGGTGATGGTTCATTGCTTTGCGGCCGTCTTACGTGCAGGTACGGGCCACGGCGCGGGTTGAAAAATAGAAATAATATGAGACTACAATGGTTCGTTGTACGCGTGCGCAAACATGATTTCGGGGATAGCCATGTGGATTTGTGGTCACCGAAAGAGGAAGAGGGGCATGCCCCGGTCGCGGTCGAGGATATGTGGAACCGAAGGTGGTACTACGGTAGTCAGCTTTTGCTCGTGGGTGGTAGTAGCAACAAAGACTTTAGTCGACGGCCGAGTGCGGTGCAATATTGAAAGAAGAGAGGTCTCAAGGTCTGGAGCTGACCGAGTACAGGTATGTAGACTTCGCTTCTGGCGAGGGCGGACAGGGCTGGGCTTGGCGGCTCTGTGGCTCTGAAATCTTGGCGCGTGTGGCACTTCGCCCCACCAATTGTGCCTGTGAATTCTCGCCCGTGTAGTCACCGCCGCCGACACCCTACTGACTCCAACACACCACCCGCCCTTGCACCTCAACTTCCACGCGGCACCGATATCGACGCCCCGGATACCCGGAAATAAGACTTTACGCCGTACGAAGACCTCGTCGAGGCCCCGAAACCAGCCATGTCGTCCGAAGGTTCTTTGACGAATTGCCGCTTCTATGAGGAGAAGTACCCGGAGGTGGAGAGCTTCGTCATGGTCAATGTCAAGCAGGTGCGCAGACTCGCCCGCCACTGCAGCCGCGCGCTGACCGTGTTTGCAGATCGCCGAGATGGGCGCGTACGTGAAGCTGCTCGAGTACGACAACATTGACGGCATGATCCTGCTCAGCGAGCTTTCGAGACGTCGCATCCGTAGTATCCAGAAGCTCATTCGCGTCGGCCGCAACGAGGTCGTTGTCGTGCTGAGGGTGGACAAGGAGAAGGGTGAGTGAGCGGCGCATGCGCAGGGAGGGCATGGCGCGCTGACTAGGATATAGGCTACATCGACCTCTCGAAGCGCCGTGTTTCGCCCGAGGATATCGTCAAGTGCGAGGAGCGCTACAACAAGAGCAAGATGGTACACTCGATCATGCGCCACGTCGCCGAGAAGACGCGCACTCCTCTTGAGGAGCTGTACCAGACCATCGGCTGGCCGCTGAACAGGAAGTACGGCCACTCGCTCGACGCCTTCAAGCTTTCCATCACCAACCCCGATGTCTGGAATGAGATCCAGTTCCCCAATGAGCCGGTCAAGACGGAGCTCCTCTCCTACATCGGCAAGCGTTTGACTCCTCAGCCGACCAAGGTACGCGCCGATATCGAGGTTACATGCTTCGGTTACGAGGGCATCGACGCTGTCAAGGATGCGCTGCGCAAGGCCGAGGCGAACAACACGGCCGAGAACTCAGTCAAGGTCAGGCTCGTGTCGCCTCCGCTGTACGTATTGACCAGCCAGTGCCTGGATAAGAGCACCGGTATCGCCAACCTGGAGCAGGCTATCGAGGAAGTTACCAAGTGCATCTCGGGCTACGACGGTGGCAGCTGCAGGGTCAAGATGGCGCCCAAGGCCGTCACGGAGAGCGATGACGCCGAGCTGCAGGCCCTTATGGACCAGAGGGAGCGTGAGAACCAGCAGGTCAGCGGCGACGAGGACGAGAGCGAGAGTGATGAGGGCGAGATTCACAGCTAGACGGCGGGCGGAGAGGTGTGCGTTTGACGCAAGGATTTCTTTTAGAAGGCATGGGCAGCTGCGGCATGCTAATTCTGGGGTGGCGTCTGAGAGCGGTTAAAAAGGATCCAAAAATCGGGACGAGATATAGCTGTCGGGCTGCATCAGGAGAGGGAGCGGCGAAAAAATAGCCAATTTACCAATTCATTGCATCCTGCTGCGAGCATAGCATGGCTGGGCGCTCGGCGCGATCCGAGACTGGGCGCTCCGCTTGCAGCACACGTCACGCGTTGCCGGTCGAGGAGCTATGGCCGCCCCGCCGCGTTGCTCGTCCAACTTCCCACTTTTTTCTCTGCAAAGATAGCTGCGCCCGCCCACGCATTGATCGTCCGCTCCGCTGCGACAGACTCTGCTGGCTCAGGAAAACTCCAGCAACGGTCTTTGCGCGACATCTGTTCTCCGGCACTCCTCACAGAGCTCGACGGACACGCCTGCCGCCGCCATGGTACGCTGGGCCCGCCTTTTCAACCTCGACAAGAGCCGGCGCGACCGGCCCCGGCTCCGCGATGAGATGCGTGCCTGTGAGTCTGGAGCCTTCGTTACTGTGCCAATGTTGATGATCCGCAGTGCTTCCCACGCGCAGGGACGATGTTCCTCCCTCGCCCATCCCGGCCAAAGAAGTGACCAAGATCGCCCTTCGCCTCAAGCACCAGATCGAGGTTGTGATTCCCTGTGAAGTCGAAGAATCCCTGGTCACTCGTCCCCACAGCCATATAATCACTCCGTCAGTGGTCAAGCTTGCCGCCTCAGCCGGCGGCGAGGAATACAAGGCTTGCGTCGTTTACTGCTTGCTAGTCGTCAACAAATGGTTCAAGAGGCAGGCTGTCATCGAGCTGTGGGATTCGGATCTGCACGATGTCCGTGCCGTGGCTTGCGAGGTCATAGCGAAGATCATGTGAGTCTGGCCGCTGTTGCTGGCATGTGAGTGGCAGGGCACTGACTATCGATAGCATCGAGAGCGAGGAGGACATGCCTTTCTTGCTCGAAGACGTCTTGCTCAAGCGCTACTCCATCGTCGTCAATGGGGAAGAGACAATGCCTGCCAATGTCGTCGAGCGTGCCGTTGACTTGCACGCCCTGCGCATCATCGGCTCTTCCGGCTACCAGAAATGCATCAACTACCTCTGGCGCGGCTGGTTGGTGCAGGATGATGAGGATCCTTCGCGGTTTATCGATTGGAAGCAGAAGGGAAATACCGACTACTGGGCTCACTTAGACCCCGACCGAATGCGTGTGCCGGCTTACCAAAACGCCCTCCAGATCCTGATTTCTCTCGTCTACCTGGCCCTGTACACGGGAGCTATCAACACAATCAACCCGGATGGCGACCTTGACGTTGTCGAGGCCCTCTTGTACGTCTTCACTGCGGGTTTCATCTTTGACGAAATAGCCAAGTTCTGGAAGATCGGTCGGTACTACATTGGCTTCTGGAACGTCTTCAACAGCACTCTGTACGCCCTTCTTACCGTTTCGTTCGTTACTCGTCTCATCGCACTTGGGCACGACGTCGACTCGGGGCCGCGGGTGCGGTTCAACACGCTGAGCTACAATTTCCTGGCCTTCAGCGCCCCAATGTTCTGGATGCGCCTTCTGCTGTACCTTGACACCTTCCGATTCTTTGGGGCCATGCTTGTCGTGTTGAAAGTCATGATGAAGGAGTCTCTCATCTTCTTTGCTCTCCTCTTGGTCATCTTGGTCGGCTTTTTCCAGGCATTCATCGGTATGGATCAGGTTGACAGCAAGATCACGGCTTTCTCATTCATCACCAAAGCAATGTTGAATGCTATCATGCAGTCGCCTGAGTTTGATGGGTTTGAGCGTTTTGCGCCCCCGTTTGGTCTGATCTTGTATTACGTCTTCACATTTGTCGTCATGGTTGGTAAGTACACCTTGTCAGAAGTCGCTCATCCGCAGGCATCCGTTGACAATTGCACCAGTCTTGCTTAATATCCTCATCGCGCTGTACAACAGCGCCTACGAAGATATTACTGACAACGCTATTGATGAATACATGGCACTGGTATGTATCTCGATCGCGGCCTCGAACGTGGGCGTCATGCTTATTCCCGTTGCAGCTCTCTCAGAAAACCATGCAGTTTGTGCGAGCTCCTGACGAAAACGTCTTCATTGCTCGTGAGTACCTTTGCCTACTTAAGTTGCTCAAGCTGACTGTCGAAGCGTTCAACCTCATCGAACTCTTCTTAGTAATCATTCCATTCGAATGGTGGCTGGACGAGAAACACTATGGTCGTTTGAACGATTACGTCATGGGTTTCATCTATTCGCCTTTGCTATTGATCACTGCTGCAATCGAGACAGCTCAAGCCCACAGAGTCAAAGACAATCGTAAGCGTGGAGAAGACGACGACGATACCATTGAAGAATGGGAGGAACTGTCCGGAGAGATTGACCTTGAGTCCGAAGGCTGGGCGAAGAAATGTGAGGACATTGCTCCCGAAATTGGCGTCGAGCAAGCTGTCGTCGAGGTAAGGCAGCTGAGACGAGAGATTACGGAGCTTCGCGAGATGGTCAGCTCCATGATCCAATAAGTCCGTCCTGGCCTTAACGGGCCCGGCGTCGTCGGACTGTGGTCGCCGATCACACATTTCATGAGCCTCTGGTAAGTACGGAGCTGCAAGACCCGGGTACCCTGACGAAGAAACGATTGCCTCATGAAAGCCAGGTCATATTGCAGGGGGTTGGACCGGCACTGCAGGTCTATAGCGTCTTGCCCTCTCTTGTCACCTCTTTACTGGCATGTTTATTGTACTTTGCTTGACCTCCTGACGTTTGTAGCAGCGTTGCAGGAGCTATTAAGGTTCGATGGTTACAATCATTTGCACGTCATTTCACAAACTCATCCATTGCTCGCGATGGTGACCAGAGCCTAACCCCCTTTTAATGCATGCTAGTTCACCCGGAAGCCCCTGAGGAGCACGTAACTCCCAAATTGCTCGGGGTATTTGAGCACAGAATCTGAGTCTTTCCCGACGGAGCCTTGACAGTCCAATCAGAGATTACAATTCCGCAGCTCCCATTTGCTCCACAGTTGATGTTGGCCGTTGTTGGATCGTACTTATCAGAGGTCTCGCCGGAAAACCCGCTGACTACTACATCGCTGATTTGCGCGTCGCCAGGATTCGTCTCGCAGTATTCGACGTCCTCGCCGTAGCAACTCTGTATCTGGAACGCATAGTCGCAATTTTGCACAGTGAAGCCCGTGAAAGTGACGTTGGAGACGGTAGACAAGCCGTGACTGTCGCCGCTCGGGTAAGTTTTGATGCCGGCCGCCTTGGTGCTGTCAATCATCTTCACGTTGCTTGCGTAGACGTTCTTGACGGAATCATCATTCGACTTGCCCAACGAGCCCACCGAGATGCCGTGCGACCCGGTGCATGTGATCTGGTCGATGGTCACGTAGTTTGCCCCTGGCTTGAACGCTACACAGTCGTCGTCGTTGGACACATCGATGTCGTAAAGCGTCACGCTGGTGCTTTCCCCGATATCGAAGCCGTCGGTGTTCTTGGGCGGATTATCCGACTTGGAGGTTGCGTCTAGCTTCAGATGGGAAAACGAAACTCGCTCGGCGCCGCCTTTTACGGAGACGAAGACGTTTGGGGGATTCTTCTGTCGGAGGCCGGTGACCTCGATATCGGACCCGCCAGTGATGTACAGCAACGTCGGCCGCTCGTACGAGGTGTCAGATGCGAAGAGATCCCATGCGTTCTGGCCGTTGCCGTCAATGACGCCGCTGCCGGTCAAGCTACGAATTTTAGCGCCGGAAGACTTCTCGAGAAGGATCATGGCGGTCTTCCCGGACCAGTAGGAGGTTGAGCTGGAGAACTTCAGTAGCCCCTCGAGCTGGACGTCGCAGCCCGCGCAAGCCGAAAGGTCGAGGACGCTGTTGGCATAGTAGGTCACTCCAGCGGGGAACACAATGGTGCCGCCTTGACCGCAAGTCGAAAGAGCTGAGTTGATGGCGGGAACATCGTCGGTCGAGGATGAGCCACCGGCAGTGGGCGTGCAGACGGCGCGAGGCGTGAGGGTGTTGGTGGGCCTGTCGTCTGCAGGAGCGGGGAGCGATGCGGCGATGGTAGCGATAGTAGTCAAGCAGGCAAGGAGTTTGACGAGCGTCATTGTAGAGAATAAGATAGAAGCGGTTGAACGATAGGAAGTCGAAGAGGCTATTGCGAGGAATGTTTCTCAGGCCTGGGCAATTCCATTGCGGGGCGCCATGGCGCTTTTCTAAAGCAGGGCTCCCTCGTTTCAAGTGGAGGAATAACTGGAGCCGAGAGCAAAGCGTGTAAGAGATATGCAGGTTCCCGACCATTTCCTCCGCCAGCCACCGGGTGGGACGGCCCGGCGGCTTGACAGGCAGGTGATCGGACTTAGCCCAAAGCTTCTTTCTACCCCAGAGGCTTAGCGTTGTTTCAGCAGATTCCATTTTCGGCATTGTTTCGGCAGTTGATGCGTGGTTGCACCTGTGCAATCGTTTCATGCGTGCGCATCAAACAAGGTCTCTAATCCAGGCCCCAGCATCTTGAGATGAAGTGACTGAGTCTATGCCGACAATTCCAGGAGTTGGTTTACCCGGAAAGGAGGGAAGTGTCCTGTCGACAAAGTAGCAGAGCACAAAAAGCCCACCACTAAAAGAGGTCCAACCTGTGCCTGTGTGGGGTAATTTAGCCGGGGCTTCAGGCTCCATACAGGCACGCTGGAACATGCATTGTCGAAGTGGCTTGGGGGGATACATCGGTTAACAAGATTCCACATAGCTGGTGGGATGGCTTGAATTTCTCCGCTTCGTGACTGCATGCATATTCCTTGGATATAAGAGTGCACGCGTTTTCTAATTTCCCTCTCGAACCTACAAACAATTTCATCCGTGGCCATGAAGATGAGGTCAATCGCCGCCTTCCTGCTCGCCCTCGGGCTACCTGTCTCTTCGGCGCCCACGCCGGGGCTTGCGAAGAGGACTAGCAGGACAAGTGCTCCATCAGGCTGTCTGACTGTCGGATCCAGCGCAACTTACCAGACCATATCGAGTGCACTCAGCGCGCTTGGGACAACTTCGACAGCTGATGCTTGCGTCTTCATCAGCGACGGAACCTACGCCGAGCAGCTGACCATCGCCTACAAGGGCGCCCTGACGCTCTACGGGTCTACGGCAGACACGGGCAGCTACAAGTCGAATACAGTGACCATCAGCCACAGCATCAAATCAGCCGATGCCGGCTCTCTCGACGCCAGTTCAACCATCAACGTCAAGGCCGACGGGTTCAGGATGTACAACATCAATGTTGTCAACGGCTACGGGGCCGGGGCGCAAGCCGTCGCGTGAGCCGCTCCGAATACTCCCAACTCGTCGGAAACTGACGGAATGGCGATCAGGCTCACGGCCAACGCCGACAAGCTCGGCTTCTACGGCTGCCAGTTCAAGAGTTACCAAGACACGCTGTATGCCAAGAAAGGGACGCAGTACTACTCGAACTGCTACATAGAAGGCGCAGTGGACTACATCTTTGGGGCGGCCAGCGCATGGTTCGGCGAGTGCACGGTGGCGTCGAGCGGCGGCGGGGCTATCACGGCAAGCTCGCGCGAGACGGCGGACGACGGGTCGTGGTACGTGATAGACAGCAGTACGGTGACGGCTGCGTCGGGCGTATCAGGGCTGGCGGAGAAGGTGTACCTGGGAAGGCCATGGCGGGTGCTCGCCCGGGTGGTGTTCCAGAACTCGAAGCTGGCAGACGTCGTCAACCCCAAAGGCTGGACGACCATGGCCGAGAGCGCGACGCCGCTGTTCTACGAGTGGAACAACGAGGGCGACGGGGCGTCGACGGCGGAGAGGGAATACGAGAGCAGCCTGGAGGCGGCGGTTAGTCACGCAACGGTGCTGGGAAGTGACTACAACAGCTGGATCGACTCGAGCTACTGAAGGGGATAGGGGGATAAGGAGGTGCGTTTCTGTATATGGAAATGGTAGTCTAACCAAGCCGGCCAATGCAAGAGATGTTGCGGATGGCGATGCTCGACTTGCATGGAAGTACCCGGTACCTGGGCCGCGGGCCGGATCGGGAGACTGACCGGCACGTACGCCATTCAAGGCGCGGCGCAGCTAGGGTGCCGGGCAGGCAGGCAGGGGTTTTAGGCTTTCGGCTTGACAGCCAGTAGGTGCTTGGCTCGGGAATTTACAGGGGCTGCGTCGGTGGCGATCACGGCGCGATAGGGTCCAGGCGTGGGCGAGGACGCGGGGATGGGTGGCTTGCGAAAGAAATAAAGAGCGTCATGGACGGCTGGCGAGGCTAGCAGATGTTCCGGACGGCGTGAGTGGGCGATCGCGGCCTGGGGCCGATGAGCGATTAGCGAGCCTTCTCCGCAATTTCTAGCGCCAGGAACGCCCAGCTGCGCGGCCGCCGGAAGTCTGTCCGCCGCCGCCAGCGGAACGTGCTCCGCTCAACACGGCTCGCAGCCACGCATGTCAGCATCCCTCCTTCACCCCCATCGTCGTCATGCCCGCTCCTCTGGTTGTGTCAGCGCCAGTGCGTGGTGAAACGCCCGCGGTGCCTTGCCACCATTGTCATGTGTCGGCCTCCAGCGTCCACCGCACCGCAACACAGGCAGTCCGAGACGCGCCGGCCGGCAGCTGCCAGATCTGGCGCACCGCTGGGCATCAACAGCCGTAGCCCAGGAACAAGCGAGCTCTAGAGAGGCGTCCGGTCGTGTTAGTCGTCTCCAACTAGTTGCGCCACAACCAAAAGGAGCCTTTCGTATGCCTTCTTATATACCCTCCATCATGCCGGTGCTGCCCGCCTCCCCGCAGTAGTCATTACCTTCTCTCCACCATCATGATCACCTTACTGGCCCCGGGCTTCGAGCTCCAGCCCGTCACCGAGGACGACATCGCCCTGGCCAGCCTGGCCTGGGGCTTCACCCTCGGCTTTGGCTTCCTCACCGTCTGGACTGCCATCAAGCAGACCCGTCATGTCTCCAAGAAGCACGGTGCCAGCAGGCTCAATACGCCCTACATCTGGATGATCTGGGGCGAGATTGCCGTCTGCCTTTCCTTCAGTATCATCTGCTGGCTGCACCTGCGAGGCAACATTCCTCCCAGTTTTGCTTTCTACTTTTGCATCCGTACGCATCCCCACTGCACCCCCCGCCATTTCCCCCGCCGCTGACTCTGGCTTCCAGTCACCACCTGGGCGCTGCAGGTCCAGTTTCTGCTGCAAATCATCATCAACAGAGTGTCAGTGCTTCTTGTCAACCGGAAGAAAGGCGTCCATATCAAGATCGCCGTTGCCGTTCTCATCACTGCCATCAACATCTCCGTCTACTGCATCTGGATCCCTGCCCGCCTCCAGGTCTCCGATACCTACATCCACCTCAACGACATCTGGGACCGCTGCGAGAAGGTCATCTATCTGATTGTCGATGGTGGGCTCAACTGGTACTTCATCTACATCGTGCAGAAGAACCTTGTACGCCAGGGCTTGAAGAAATACGAATCCTTGGTCAAGTTCAACATCTACATCATCGGTTTCTCGCTCAGCATGGATATCCTCATCATCAGTAAGTTTCCCGCCCTCGAGCACACCGCAGCACCCGCTGACCCGCAACCAGGCATGATGTCATTGAAGAACTCGTTCGTCTACATGCAGTTCCATCCTCTCGCATACATCGTCAAGCTCAAGATTGAGATGTCCATGGCCGACTTGATCGCCACTGTCTCCAGCTCATCCTCCAACACCGGAGGCTTCGACACCAATCGCCGCTTCAGCCATACCCGCTCGGGTTCCGCTTCCAAGCAAGCCGCCATACAGGCTGCTTTCGCCGGCCGTACCGGCTCAGTCACCAGCTCCGACGCCGAGGCAATGGACAAGAAGCATCACGACTGTGGTGACGACGAAGTCGAACTCAAGAACATCATGCGGAGCGGCGGCGTGGGAATGCCCATCCCGAAGAACTTGCACAGCACTGGCGTCGACCACGCCTACCAGCAAAGAGAAGGTCCTTTGATTGTGCACCAGCAGCAAGAGATCTCGGTAGAGGTCGAGAGCGTATCGTGTAGCGCGTCAGGTGCCCCGAGCCTGGGCGGCGATGACAGCGATACCCGACCCCTGCGCACCATGAGCGCGACCATGCCCGGAGTGAAGCCGAAGAGCGGTTTCGGTATGCATACT
>RHKH01000260.1:12713-25934 GCA_009829795.1 Lasiodiplodia gonubiensis | reverse complement strand
CCCTTCCCACCGCCCCCCTCCACACTCCACCCCAGCTGATCCCATCCCTTTTACAACACATCAGAAACCAAACTACACACCATGGTTCGTATCGCCGCCAATTGGGACCCCGTTGAGAGCCCGTCACTGACTAGTGCGCCCGCGCGCCCGCCAGTCCGACACGCTTTCGCCCGAGGAGATCGAGGAGTACAAGGCTGCCTTCGCCGTATTTGTACGTCATCCCGCCCTCTGCCCATCACATGGTCCTCCGCTAACCTCACCTTTGGGTCGCAGGATAAAAATGGAGATGGTGCGACAGCCTCCCCGCGCTTGTTACAGGCTGCCCGACGGCATTTCCTTCGGTCTTGTGTAAATGTGGCCTATAGCTGACATGATTGATTTTCCCTCGCGACAGGCGATATCACGGCCAAGGAGTTGGGCGAGGTCATGCGCTCGCTGGGCCAGAACCCCACCGACGAGGAGCTGAACGACATGATCAACGAGCTGGATGTCGACCACACCGGCTCCATCGACTTCAATGGTAAGGGAAAAAAAAGCAGAAAAAAGAGGAAAACGACATGCGCCTACTTGCCTCACCTCACCTACCCCCTGTACCACCACGCTCTCACCCCCACATCTCGTCCCCGTTTGCCGGCCCCAACGCTGACAACAACTAACCTTCGCGCGCCAGAATTCCTCATCATGATGTCCAAGAAGCCCAAGTACGTGGACCCGGAGCAGGAGATCCGCGAGATCTTCAACGTCTTCGACCGCGACGGATCGGGCACCATCAACTCGTCGGAGCTACGCCACGTCATGAAGGCCATCGGCGAGAACCTGACGGACGACGAGATCGACGACCTGATCAAGGAGGCCGACGTCGACGGCAACGGAACTATTGATTGTGAGTTTTGATCCTCTCTCTTTAGGAGACTTTCCCGGGACACTAACGCCATGGTGCAGACGAGGAGTTCGCAAGGTTTTTCAAGAAGGATTAGAGAAAGTACTGGGTGAAGAAGCGTTGGGTTGGTTTGAGAAAGCGAATTCTGGTGGACTGGGTTGTCTTTTTTCCCCTTTGGTCGAGTATCATACCATGTGGAAAGATCGTAATCGAAGTTTCGTCTGATCCTGGCCTGCGGGCTACTGACATAGCAAGGAAGCCTGATGCGGGAAACCGTGAGCAGCGATACTCGGAAGGTCGTTGGCGCTGCGCCAAATGTCTCGGAAGAATGGTTAGCGCAGTCCTCGCTTACCTCACCAAAGAGAGCTTTCCGCTGCCTTGGAGCCCATTCAATGCCCTCTCATCTGGCTTCTGAACAATGACTGGCCATTCACCTACCTCTGCCACCTTGATGCTCTTTGCGAAGAACGCCAGCAAACGCCTGACATCTCAATGAACGGAGAAATGGTTTCGCGGCACGCCATGATCGAGTTCACGGCACTGGACCCGCATCAGCATCGAGTCTGTCCTTCCACTGACTCGATACCGGGGCTCAGCCACCGTGCTAAGGTGTTCAATTCACGAATCCCTTCCCCGAACACAAGCATCAGCCAAGATAAGCTGCAGGATGCCGATCGAAGGAAGCGGTCCTTACGTGTTGTAGAGAATCTAGGTGGACGACTAACAACGTTACGAGGTGATCTGCGGGTTCCACACTGCACCACCTACACGCACTAGGCCAACATGGCATGTACAATTGCAACAGGGAAACTCTACGCGGCCAGCCAGACCTTCGGACGTAGCAAAGCCCAAACGGGGGACAAGGGGGCACGGCCGCGGGCCCCGCGGGGGCCGTTAGAGGGGGGGAAAGGGTGACGGCGGTGAGAAAAGGTCCTGTCCTGTGCCGTAACTCCCCCCCAATAATATACACGTCGGGGTCTCGTTGCTGGCGACTCGCTGATGGACCCCCCACTAGGCTGCCGCTGCCACCTACCCACTGCCACCACTGCGCAGGCAGCAGTCCGAATCTCAGCGCTACCCCCCGCCGCGCAGTCTCATTCGTCGCGATTAGTTCTAGCAGGGATGCGAGATGCCTGCTTCATCGACGGCCCCTCACCCGCGGCGGCCCTGTCGAGTTGAGTATCAGGAGCGTTTTTTGGTCGAGCTTGCTCTGCTTTTGTCTCACACTTCGGGCTGCACGCACGCGCCATGTTCTGTCAGCGATCAAAGCACGTGCCGTGTGTATCGTATCGCGTGGGCTGTTTCGGGACAACGGGGCAGACTTTCTTGCCTGGTGCGTAATGCGTGCAAGCTGAGTGGGTGATGAGACGGGAGATGATCACACGACACATACGAAACTCCATTTGCGGGAGGAATTGTACGATTCAGTCTCACGTATTGGATGCGGATGTTTCTCGGCGCGACCAATGACTGCTACCTACTGAGCGGATGCTGCTGTCAAATAGTAGTGAGTTTCACATGGAACGAACGGCAGTCGCGCAGCCCCAGCTTGTAGCCGGTCCAGCCGGAGTCCCCTCTGTAGGTTGTTCTCTCTCTCCCCGCGGGCCGCTTGAGCCGATCCGCGGGACATTTTCCGCCAGACGGCAACAGCCAGTGAGCTACGAAACGGCACTACTTACCGCTATCGATTCGGCGGCTGCGGCTGTGCCTGTGTCACGCTACTGCGGATAAGACGTGGGGGATGGGCCACCGTTCGGCGTCGCTGCTGGTGCTGTTTATTTTCAGCGCGGCATGTTCCACACGATGGCTTGGCCATGTCGACTGCCGCAAACGGAATAAGCTTCTTTCCGGTTCCCACGGGCCCTCCGGAGCTTGTTGGTATTATTTTCAAATGGTGAGACGGAGCCCTCGTATTTGGAGAAAGACAGGCACGCTAACGAAGCAGGATGGTGCAGCACCGCACACATGCCAGTACGAGGCGCACTTCTGCAGCATGCGAGGGGCGCGCGGAGAGAAACGAATAACGGGGGAGAGCGAGGCGCAGGCCCCCGGCCGGCGCCAAATTAGCTTGCATACAAGCCTTGCTAAGCTTTGTAGCGCACGGAGATCTGCGCTATTTCGGGCCAAACCCTTCGTCTGATTCGTATCCGGACATTGCTAAGCTTTCTTAGTTTGCCCTTGGCTGCGGGCTTTTTTACCTTTGCCGCCCATCCCTGGGCCGCTTGTGCTGGCAAGAGGCCCGAGAGGCCAAGTGTTTCTGCTGGTCCCCTTCCTCGCGTAGACTTGTTGGACCCCTAAGACTTATCCGTCGAGCTTATCCGGGGCCGTGGTAGGTCGTTGCCCCGGGTGTGTTTGCTCAGCCCCCCCGCACTTTTTTGGTCGTTACAGGCACCAGGCCCGGGGGGCGCGGCGGTCCAGCCAGCCTTTTAGCTCGCGCCATCGTACGGCCCTGGCCGCATGCGTACGCCGTGGAGAAACAAGAGTCATCACAGGCCCGTACGAGGCGGTTTCCGCCCCCAATCGTCCATCTCCCGGCGGATGGCGGTGCTGAGGCAATTATTGGCGGAAAGCCCCAGAAAAAGACCGACCGCACCAGTCCCCGCCTGGCTTCTTCTCGGAGGTGAGGAGGAAGGGGATGGGAGGGCGGATTCTTTATTAAAATACACATCCCCGTCAGATCGAAGCATCTCGCCGCAACGACCTTCTGTTCTGAGCACGCCATCCGATCTCTGCACAATACCCTTTTCTTTTGCTCTTCTTTTCGAACGAACCCCGCCATGCACATCACGACGACGATCTCCCTGCTCTGCTGCCTCCTCGCCTTGGCGCGGCCAAGCCATTCATCCCCGCCCCGGCTCGTGCGCAGCACCGGATGCAGATGCGCGACGACAAACGCGGCGTCTTCGGCGTCGTTGGCGGTGGCAGCGGGAGCGGACGACGACGATAGCAGCAGCCAACCGCAACACCGCGTCTTCTGGCTGCAACCGCCGCCGATGGAGGCGCCCGGCGACACCTGCAGCCGGCTCGCCGCGCAGCTGGGCCACTGGCTCGACTGGATCGATGGCCGCGCTGACCTCCAGGCGGCATGGCAGCTGTACGACGACGTGCGCCAGAACCGGATGCAGCAGGAGCGGCTCGTCAGGACGGAAACGACAGCAGCATCGTCGCGGGACCAAGGCGGAGAGCATCACGATCAGCGGGCGCGGGACGAAACGCTGAAAGTGACGTGCGACGTCGAAGGCATGCACGACGAGCGCGGCGGTGATGGTGTTGCGCTCTGCGACATGCTGGTGGTCAAGGTGGTGCTGGGGGCGGTTCTGCTGGTGGTCGTGTTCGAGTCGATCACGACGATATCCAGGTGAGTTTGACCGGCAGGAGGTGTTGTGGGAATTGCGTGCTGATCAAGACTGGGCAGGAGGCTGGGCAGGGGCCTTAGCGAATTCTTCTCTGGACGAAGGAGCACAGGCGCGATTCGCATATGACGAGGGGAGGGAGGAATGGAGAGGAAGTAACTTTGCTCTTGTGCGGGGCGTAATTAGCGCGTTAGGGTTTCAGCGACTGCGTTTCTGCGGGTCGCTTTGGGCGGGCCGCGGGTGGTGGCTCAGTGCTCGGCCAAATCCTCCATGATGCTCTCTTGTCTGCCTTGCTGCACGTCCCGCCGAGCCCCTGGCAGCAGGGAAGGGCGGGTTGGCAGGCCATATATACTGGAATGTAACCGATCAAGCAGATGCTCGCGTGCCTCCCCGGCTCTCACCCTCACCACCATGGAGCCGTCGTCCATATGGCCGCTCAGCGTCCTGCTGCGCACCAAGGACCAATTCGCTCTCTTCTTCGTCTCGTCCTTCGCTGCCAAGCTGCTGCACCTCTACAGCCACCGCTCCTCGCTGCCCATCCTACTGTTCGTGCTGTACACGCCGACCTTCCTACTTCCCGACGTGCTGCTCATTCTCTTCGGCCGCCTGGTTGTCTACCGCGCAAACAGAGGCCGCATATGGAAGATCTTCGGAGGCCTTCTTGCGTGAGTAACCTGACGATTGCCGCGAATGACGAGCCCAGACTGACATTCTTGGCACAGGCTCCTCACGGCGTCGACGTCGGCGTCGCAAATTTCCTTCTACCTGACCACCGGAGGTGAGGTGCAATGGATGGCGGCCGGCAACCTTGCGACTGACCCGGCGGGGCTGGCGATGCTGCTGTCCGAGTTGCCCAAGTTTGCCTCGATCATCCTGGCCTTTTCATCGGTGGCGTGGCTGGTGGCTCCGCGCTTCTACGCTGCCATCAGCCGGGTGCTGGTCGAAATTGGCCTCTCCTTCCGGCAGATGCATCGTTACCTCAGAGGGCAGTCGCAGCTCAGCGGATACGAGCAGCTAGACGGCCCGTGCGCAGCCCATGTGGAGCCGAGGTGAGTCTAATTATTTGCCAACAGGAACCTCCTCGTGTCTCACAATGCCGATCCAGCAAGTCCGACCGCCAGCAAATCCCCTCGTTGCCCAGGAGCGCAACCGTCTCCGTCGCAGCAATCACCGCCGCCGTCACCGTGCTGATCCTGCAATGCGTCCGCCCGCGCAGCGCCCCGTACGCCCACATGTCCGGCTCGCTGCCCGTCACCCTGGCTGAGTCGCTGTTCTTCAATCCCATCAACGCCGATTTCTGCTTGCCGCACCCCACCCACCGCGTGGATTTTCCCTTCGAGCAGTACGCCAAGGTTCTTGGCCACGCCCCGCCCCCGGACTGGAAGCCGCTCACCGACGAGTGTCGCCGACGTCATCACCACCACCCTCCGCCTCCACCTCCGCCTCCGCCGCACGGCCCACCACCATCTGGATTTCCTCCGCCGCCGCCCCCTCCAGATGGTTTTGAAGATGATTGGTTCTGGAACGAGGAGGGCGGGCCACCTCCGCCGCCACCGCCCCCGCCGCCGCCTCCCCACGGCGGTCCTCACGGCCATTACGAGCCGTCTTGCGACCCGCTGAAGCTGTCTAATCTGGACGAGGGCCTGTTCGATCCTCTCACTACCGCGTTGAAGCAAAACAAGCCGACCATCAAGAATGTGCTTCTCGTCACGCTGGAAAGTACGCGCAAGGACATGTTCCCGTTCAAGAAGGGCACTCACGCCTACGACACCATCCTTTCTTCCTACGGCTCTCCCGATGCCGCTGAGGAGCTAGACAAGAAACTGCGGAACCTTACCACCACGGCCTCTTTCTTGACTGGCGAGTCCACTAGGTTTGAGGAGGATGCGGCGTTCAATGGGACCGGCCATCTGGGAGCTTGGGCGTCGGAGTTCGCTGGAACCAAGGGCGGAATCAATGTGCAGGGAGCCGTCACTGGCAGCGCGTACACGCTGAAGAGTCTGATTACTAGTCTTTGCGGCATGGAGCCGCTGCCGGTCGATTTCACCGAGGAGGTGCGGGCTCACATGTACCAGCCGTGCTTGCCTCAGGTCCTGAGCATGCTCAACAAGGCCGAGCAGGCCAAGGGTAAGAAGGAAGATGGCTTCCTTTCGTGGCCGTGGGACACGGCCCATGTGCAATCGGTTACGGACCAGTTCGATTCGCAGTACACGCTGGACGACCAGATAGGCTTCCGCTCTTTCATAACGGACGACACGCTGGATGATCCGGCATCAGGACACTACCCGCCAAAGGAACCGCGCAACAACTACTTCGGCTACCCGGAGACGGAGACGCTGCCGTACATGCGCGACCTGTTTGCCAACGCCAAGCGTGACAACCGCCGGCTGTTCGTCTCGCATATGACCAGCACGACGCACCACCCGTTCGCGGTGCCCGCGGCATGGCCGGGTAAGGAGACGTACATGGCCAAGCGCCGCTTTGCGCCCGAGGCCGACGAGTTCGAGGCGTACCTCAACACGATCAAGTGGCAGGATGGTTACCTGGATGCGCTGCTGGGTATGCTGCACGCCGAGGGCGCACTGAACGAGACGCTGGTCGTGCTGGTCGGCGATCACGGCCTGGCCTTCAAAGCTTCGGACGACTGCAAATCCAACTTCGAAAACGGCCACATCGCAAACTTTGGCATCCCGATGCTCTTCCTGCACCCTGACCTGCCCCGCGTCAAGGTCGACGTTGCTGACGCCGCAACTCCGACGTCCATCATCCCTACCGTCCTTGACCTGCTCCTGGAGACCGACAGCTTGAGTGATGAGAGCAGTGAGATCGCGAAGGGCTTGCTACCTCGCTACCAGGGGCACTCGATGATCCGCGAGCAGCAGTGGAGCGTGCCGGTGGTGAACCACACTTCTTCATCTCGATCCCACCACGATGAATACTACCACGACCCCTACGATTTCCACCACCCCCACGACGCTAACGCCATCATCGACGCATCCTTCCCGACCACCAACGCCTCGGCCAACACCCACCCCTTCCACTTCTCCATCATCAACCCGGGCGGCTCGCTCCTCGCCATCTCGCAATCCCACTCGCCCTACCGCCTCGTCTTCCCGCTCTGCTCGACGCTGCCAATCCGCTTCACCGACCTTTCCTCGTCGCCCAACGAGCAGACCGAGGCTCCGCTCATCACCTGGAGCGTCGACGCAATGGTGAAGGACACGCGGGCGCGCCACGGCGATGCCGCGGCAGGCTGGGCGGATCTGGCGCGCAGGCTGGGCGAGTGGTGGTTCTGGGAGCAGAGACGCAGGTGGGGGTACCATTTGCCGGCACGGAGTACGGATAGGGGCGTCGTGGATGGATACGCTGTCGGGCAGATCCGGAAGAAGCATTGGTGGGAGACGTGATTGGCGTCACGTTCTGGGGCAGAGAGGGGATGTGTGCTCTGGACTTTTGTTTTTAATGCTTTGACAGGCACGGCGTTACTGTGGATAAGCATTTCTGCAGGCGTTGCATACGCGTTATCCTATGGGAAACGCTGGGAAAGGGCGTTTTTTGGTTTATCGGAAGGACTTAGAAGAGCCTGGTCTGGTGCATTTGGATTGCCGGCGCATTTATGTTTGCGACTCTCACGACCATGTCGTTTGGGGACATCTGTTCAGCGGCTGATGCCTACATATATGTTTTTTAACAATGGATATGGAATCGAATGTGTGTAGTATTGATACACCCTTCACGTAGATTGAACAGTACTGACTGGCAATTATTGGTTACGTTGTGTTAACGAGCGAACCAATCCACGCGCGACGTTGTGATTGGATCTGAGACATAACGGGCAACTCTAATTTCATGCATAATCCCGCGCAGCGAAAGTGGAGCCGGGCGGACGAGGCGTAGCGGTGCTTTCTCGGGCTTACGTACAGACGAACGGGCTTTTTCTTGATAGGATGTCGTCGATGTTGGTGATCGTCCTTCGGTCAAGTCCGACGGAATTCTTTCGCTAAAAGGGGTGGTGCTCATGTGCTGTATGGTTTGTATGCACGGCCTCCCATCATCATCATCATCCATCCATCGTAAATCCTGATTCTTCGGAGCCCTAATAATATCAGCGGCGGAGTTTACTCCACACACACGTTGTATGTACTATACATACGGCGTCCAACGCGCCAGCCACAGCCACTCCGGCACCCCGGCTTTTTTCCTTTTTTTATTGTTTTTCGACCCATCGTGACTACGTGCGTACGGCCTCCCGAGCCGAGAATGACGTGCGAAAGGGGGGTGAAACAGTAGCGCCCGCCCGGGCAACTCTCGGGTAGCGCAAGGCGGAAAACAACAGACAGCGTGTGGGTGAGGCGGGAAAGCGCGTGTGGTGCGGCGGCGGCGGCGACCGCGGCGAGCAGCAGCCAATGGCCTCGTGTTTGCTCTTCTTATTTTCCGTATACCCACGCAGGTACCGGGTGCGAATGAATGAACACGGGCGGCGCGTGTATGACGTCATCGCCAAGCGCTGCTGCGCCCCCAACCTACCACACCGACGATCGGTGTGTGTGTGCTGCTTGGTTACTTTTTTTGCGGAGTGTGAGGCATTAGATGTGCTCGCGGGGGGGGGCGACGGAGACGGCTCGGGCGTACTACTGATTCCTTCTGCAGGGTTGACGGCGAGAAGGGGGGACGGAATGGGGTTCAACGGCGGTGTTGCTACCTGCTCATGCTCGTCGCCTTACACTACGCAGCCATCTTCCCCATTGCCCTTTCGTCCCCGCCGTTCACTCCCCTTTGTTCCGTCGACCAACTTAACCACGCACTCCGTGCAGCCGTGACTATCAGTATCGTACCTGATCGCCGACTGGAATCCGTCCTGCGATGCCTGTGTCAGGCCATCATGCCTCGGCGGTCGAATGTCGACTCTACGGCGCGATCAGGGCTGGAAAGCTTGGTTGTTTTCTACATGCCTACTGTGTATTCTTAAAACAATTGCTTTCCGCCCCGCGGTCGCGCACGGGCCCGCTCAGACCTTTGTTGCTGATCTACGTAGTGTGAGGCTACAGTACACAAAGGTGGAACATGGAGTCTGCTGCCGGATGAGGCAAGAGGACTAGATTGCTCTTCAGACGGACCCTTGCAGAACTCGTCAACGCGTAAGAGGCAGAGGATCGTGTGCCAAAGCCACGTGACTCACACGGCCTGGGCAGGCAACCTACCTACCTAAGTACCGACGGGAGTCGCTGATGAGGCCACATCACGTGACACCACTCTCTAGGTAGTATATATCCATGCTCTATCCTGTATCATTAAGCCGTTTTCCCATTGTACACTCCTCCGCTTCAGATCGATCCTCCGACAAAACCCTGGCGACTGTGGGCCTGACATGCGCGGTAGCCGCGGAGTCGTAGTGGTGTCTTACTTGTTGTGCGGCGTAGTCTCTCCTCGGGCAGCAATGCGTCGAGTGCGGCGTAGCAGAAGGGTTGGGTGGCTGGTGTTACTTGTTGGCGGCGGTGGGGGGTCGGCTTGGCACGAGTTATCTAGTGGGCCGTGCACCCGAACCTCGAGTATAAACATCCGCCGGGAGTCGTAGAAACAGCCGACCGTAGCCTCTTCGCCAACACCCGACCGCAACGTAGAAACAGCCGACCATAGCCTCTACGCCAACACCCGACCGCAACGTCGCAACACGCAATGTCTGATCCTCTAACCCTTCCACCCTATATGAAGCACTTGGTTGCCCCTGCCCTGAGGCCGTGCGCAGACGACGAGATTAGTATATAACACAATTCCCATTCAAAAATCCTATTGACCTCTTGACCAGACCCCAATGTTTTCCTTGCCGACTCGGCCTGTCGAGTCGAACTGCGAGACGGCAAGGTTGTAAAGTTTGGTCGACGAGTGACTGTCTGTGAGGAAGCTGCTCTTGATTACGCTGGAAAGCTGGAACTACGAGCCCCGCGTCTTCTCGATGGCGATCCCCCGCGTGACGGATGCCCATACATTTGGATGGACTACGTTGAGGGAGATTGCCTTCAGGACGTCTGGCCAACCATGAGTGAAGATCAGAAGGAAAAGATTGCTAAGGACCTTGGACAAATTATATACTGGATGAGGCACTATGAGTCTGAGGATGGGACGGTAAGGTATATCGAGCCACCAGAGAAGCTGGGCGATGGCCGTTACGGCGTTGTGCGCGACCTTCTGACATACAAATCTCGCACCGGCTACAACTGTAGGGATGAGGCCAGCTTCAATGAATTCCTTCTCGCAGGCCTACACAAATCCGCGCCACTAGCGAAACGCCAGGAGCTCACAAATCGTTTACGTACGGACCATCGCATATGCTTTACCCACGGGGACTTGTTCACGCGCAACATTATCGTCAAAGACAACGAGATCCAGGCTCTAATCGATTGGGAATACGGAGGCTGGTATCCTGAATACTGGGAATATGCCAAATTTTGGTACGGCCATGACCGCCACGGGGACTGGAAAGATTACGCGCATTTTATATTTCCTGAAGAATACGCAAACGAGTACAAACAAGACCTTGAAGATTATCGCGAAGTTAGATACTGGCAGGATTGATTATCTATAGCTTAACTACCCCATCCTAATAGCCTTAAATAACGTTTAATATGCTCAGTCGTAACACAAGATAACTCTTAGAAACGAATCGCTAGTCTGCCCTAGGGTTATCCTACTATATATATATGTATCGAATATATGTTTAGATTATATATGTTGATTGTTTCTTCCTGTGGTTGTTTGGTCCCAATCGCGTTAATGGGGCTTATTAGATTAGTTTGTAATATCTTGTTATAACCTGTTACGTAATTAGGAATGACGGATCAGATTGTAAATGCACTAAATGAGTGATATAAGGACCGAGACGGCCACTAACCCGATGACTAAGCTGTCTACGTAGCTGCTAGTGTATACTGCAATATGACTCTACTCGCATTGTTCCGCCGATATCTAAATATTATCCTGTTGAACGGAGCAAAAAGACGACGTCTGCCCTGGAGTTCGTTGCGCCCCACCCTGGACCTATAGGTAGCAGCCGGGAAAGCGGGCTTATAGATCCTGTGCAATATAATCACGTGTATAGTAACTAAATTACAGTAGAGGATAAGGGTGACCCCCCTTCTCGATTACCATGCCAATTCACACGTGTATAACGATTGTGACTGACTGCGACATATCCCTTGCATATATTGTATACTCCGCGTTTACAATGAGCTTCCAAATTTAGTCACAATCTGTTGGAAAATGTAGATAAAGGTCTGATTGTAAATGTACTGAATGGATGACGTAAGGACTATACTAAACGAGTGATATGTGGACTGAGAGGGTGGTTAACCGGCAGGCGGCTATATACCCTGTGCATCTTATTCAGCATACTCCTCAGCCTCTGCTCGCGCGATGATATCAACCATCAACCCTACAGCATTCTCGACTTCCTTCTTCGTCATGTAACCACACTTTGCCAATTCGTCGAGCGCCCACCCCACCCAAATCTGGCAGTTGAACTCATCATCCAAAGTTTCGAGGATAGGCACGCGATCCATCGCGCTGGTAATATCTTCCTTTGTCGGGTTGTTGTGCAGCCATCCAAGGTTCACTCTTCCACCTCTCTCGAGCCTTGAGCTCCCCGAAGGATCGAACGGAAACACCTGGTCGAGCACAAAGTGAAACCTTACAAAGTTGCCGTCCCCGTCACATAACACGTGTGAACCGTCTCCGGGATCCTTCATATTTGTGGCGTGCGCGAGAAGTCCTACCTTGACCGTCTCTTCGTTATCCTGACGGGGCTCGCAGAACTTGAAGTATAGGCCGACGTGGCGATTCTTATAGTAGTCTCTTTCTTCTTCCTTTGGATAGACACAAATTTCGAGGGATACCCATGTTCCTTCCGCTTTATGTGGTAATTGAGTTTGTTAGTGGCCGGCACTACGAAAGATAAATAGAAATGCTTACCGAGCCTATCCCAAACCTGATCCAACTCCGACTGCCAATCTCCCACATGCTCGTGGTAATCCTCCATATTCATTCCGAAATGCTCCATATCGATTTTGAGAGGTGATGGTAAGGTCTTGAGGAGTGACGGTAAGGTCTCGAGAGGTGTGGGTAAAGTTCTGAGAGGTGTTGATAAGATCTTGAGAGCTGTTGTCTTGTACTAAAGAGAATTTGGGGGACCGGGTATCTTGATATACCCGGATACCTTGCCGCACAACACATGACAATGGCATAGCCGCGTAGCAATCTACGGATAACTCAGTCCTATTCCTACATTGGCGTTTGCTGTAACCTAGAAAGGTGGCACAGGACTATCAACAGTGAGAGTTTTAGATACCGTGGCACGATTGGCTCGGGGAGGCGCGCGGCTCGCTAGAAGGATTACGTTCCACCTGCGCCACCAAGACCGCTCGGTATATCTCATCTAGCAGAGCAAGGGAACGTTGCTAATGGAGGTAGGTTTACAAAGGGAATAAAACGGCGCCTACGGAGGTTGGAGGCGCGAGTTGGTGGCTGCGGCGCCGCGGACAGTGCCGCTTCCTAGAGTACCCACACAAACTACGCCGCTTGGGCCTGGGATGTTGGGAAGGCATCTGTAGGTCTGAGCGAGGGACAACAGCCATCGAGAGGATCCCCCAAAGCCCTAAGACTAATAAAGCTCTGCATTTCCCGATTATGTAAAGTCCCAAGTCGGTCAGATGATTGCGGCTCAGAAGGTGGCAGGGGCCGCTGGTGGATATAGTCATCGGTTGGGGCCGCCACCACCGCCGCTGGTAGCAAGGTTTGGGACTTGGAATAGTAGCAAATGACCGTGAAGGTGGGAGAGTTGAGCGGCGACGGGGGTCTGGCGCTGGGTTCCGAGCGGGCTGCAATCCACAGAATGGCCAGCCAACTGCCATTCAGATAATCATCAGCACTTTTTCTTCTTTGATATTCACGATTCAGCAATCAATAACAATACTTTGCTGCTACGTGTACTAGGGC
>RHKH01000260.1:0-12578 GCA_009829795.1 Lasiodiplodia gonubiensis | reverse complement strand
TTGAAATGAGTGAAAGACAGGCGAAAAAAAAAAAAAAAAAGGACCCGAAGGAAGTACCGCCCTTTCTCATCCGGCCACCTTCTAACTCCGGGTCGGTCGGACGAACGCCCTTCCATGCAGCAACATAGTCTTACACCGCTTCGCGGGAACCATGACTGCGAGTCGGGGGTGACTGTAGAGCCTCGATTTCGCGAGGGACGCTGTCGTCTACCAAGGCGTCATAGTGGAACAGGCTCGTCTCATTGTCTTGAATTACCTTCCAGTGGAGGGTGAAGTGGCTGGCAGTCAAATCGAACGCGATGGCCACCTTGGACAAGTACGCCACCTTGTAGCGTTTGTTGCTGTTTCATGAGCGTCCATACAACGCGTGCAGTGTGTGGCGGTTGCGGCGAAGTTCGGCGGTGGCGGCTGCGCGGACGGCGCCCGGGCCTCGACCAGGCTGAGCCTAGAGCAAAAGCGGTCTTACTTAAAACGGACTAGCTCTGTGCCACACCAACTTCGCTCTTTCTGGAGCTATCGTAGCGCAGCATGGCTTCTCTACCTCGTTGTAAGTCCGCGAGGCTTCCAAAGTAGTAGCGCGCGCTACTTGAGCGGTCGGAGTAGTATGGTTGAATACAAGGTGTTGAGATGTTGGACATCGATGGAGTTGGCCTGGATCTTTCGGAGCTTGGCCGGAGCCTCACGAGGCGACGACTTCTAGTCTATGGCGGCTTAAGCCTCATTGAATCGCTCTTACTGTCCCTTACGATAGGTTCCATGGAAAGAACCCATTTTCATCAGTCTCATAGACCGTGGTAACAACAGGCACGACCACAAACCAGCCAACCAACTCTACAGGCGCCTGCTTCGAAGGTCCAGCCATTTCTATCACACATATGATGAACTTTGAATCCTAAACTGAGACGCGCGCGGCTACTGCGGCGGTCCAGACCAAGTCGAGAGCCACATGAAGGTGCAAGCTATTGTAACTTGCTACATATATCATCTTTGTCTTTATGCCCATCAGATGGAGAAAAGCAGCAGAGCCTATCTCAACTTGTCTTTATATACCGGACGATTCCTATAAACGCAGTATTCCAGTTACCACCTAGCCATCTAAAACCCTGTGTTGGACATTTCCAAGACGGCAAAGATGGGTAAGTTCGCACTATTTGCCAGCGGAGGCTTTTGCCCGGTTTTTTCTGTATTGACCGGGAATCTAGACCGTAGGGTACTCCTTTTGTTTTTTTGCGGCATCCTAGGGATTTCTATGCTGGTTTTCTACTGTAAGACGTCCACTCCATTCTTCCCTAAAGCTTCTTGAACATCATCTGACGCGCTGCTACTATAGCAATTACCCTCACCGGTTGCACTTCTGTCTCGCCTGGGCTTCCGAATATATTTCTAGTCTCTCTACGTCAACAAAATGACGATGAATTTGAACTACGCATTGCATATTATGGTAAGAAATATTTCCCTTTCAAGCCTTTCTCAACACAGGTTATTGGCCTGCGGAACAATCGCTAATAGGTTATATACGTATCAGGCGTCTGTGCTCGTCAGGGCAAGCAGCTGGCATGCTTCCCTACCCGCACCAAGGATGCAGCATCCCGTATTTCTAGTGGGATTGCGGAAAGCTTCGACAGCACACCATCAGATTCGTTCATTGCTCTGGCACTCCAGCTTCAAGCTATATTTCTCCACGCCTTTGCGACGGGAGGATTTGCATTCCTGCTGGGGGGGTTGTTCTGTGCTTATCGCCGCCTGGCTTCTGCGACGGAGTCGAAGAAAGGCGTTCGAACCTGCAGCAAAGCAGCCGTGGTTCTGTTTTCCTTGGCAACAACGTTGACTTTAACAGCGGCTGCCGCCGTCACACAAACAGAATCTGCGTTGCGCTTCGCCACGTCAAATATGGAGGACTCAGCAATGCAAATTTCGCGAGGGTCAACCCTGGAGGTACTTCAGTGGATGACCGTTGCTTCCTCGGCTTTGTTTTCCCTAGGAAGTACGAAGTTGCTGTTCAAGGGGGCGGGTGCTGTTGCTCCAGCAGCAGCCAAGCCCGGTGCACCAGCACCACCAAAGCCCGGTGTACCAGCGCCACCAAGGCCTGGTGTACCAGCGCCTCCACGTCCGACGCCACCCAGGCCTACTATACCGCCACCTCCGACCGGAAGATAGTATTATTGTGAAGCAGAGAGCTGGCAAGGGTATAAGAACTCCAGAATGTTCTATTTAACAGGGAAACCAATACTCCGCCAGGAGTATCTGGTTGATTCTAAGGAATTGTGTCTTTTAGTTTGCTGTTTGCTAGTTGCTATTTAGTAGTTGGCTGCTGGCAGCGTATATTCTATGCTGCCTGCATATAATCTATACATCATCTTGCGCATCATTTCTCCACTTCCTCCCAACTCTCTTCGACACGGTTATCCGATCTATCCCTCCTTCCCCTCTTTTGATGTTTTTATTGAAGTACTCCTTGACATCTTCATCCTCGCATTCATCAAGGATACTGTCTTCCAATATAAGATGGCCGTACATGTAGGTTATGGACCAGACGTTCAAAGTACTTTGCCAGTGATTAGGGACGGGCTCATTCAAGAATGTTCGAATAAAGCTCTTAAGAAGGAGGGCGTTGTCCGGACAATAAAGACTGCTGTCCTTGTACTGGATATACCCCACCGTTTCAGCTCCATCAGCGGGCGGGACCAGGCCAGCATAGGCGCTACGGATTAGCACGACCCTCGTAGTCCTCTTAGCAGCATCTGGCAGGACGAAGCGGACCGAGTTGCGGTCTAGTTGCTCGTAGTCCCGTGCTACGTCCCGGTGGATCTTCGCCAACTTTTCGTCGTCTCGAAAGCACACGGGATCGACGGTCGAGCCAAATGACCATGGAGCAGGCTTGAATCCGGCATCAAGAAGTTTCTTGGCGGCTTCCTCGAAGTCATCGTCGGCAGGCACGAGCATGTAGTTCTGCATTTTCGGTCAGATTCGGAAAGCCGGAGGAGACAACATGGCAGAAACATGAGCTTACGCTGAGGAAGATCTTCACACCAAGGTGAATCATGCCCACTTCACCCCATAGCGCAAGTCTGAGCGGACTCAGTGCAGGAACGACATACTTGTCGAAAGGGTTAGGTTCGTTTGGGTCAGGCATGGGAGGCATCGGATATCGAACAGAGCCTGATGGCTTTGCTTCCTTAGCTAAGTCGGCCATGGTGCTTATGCTGGGGTTTGGGATGTGCAGAAAGGATGAAGCTTGCGCAGAAGGAGAGATGAAGAAGAGTGACGCTGCGTCGCGCTGCTTGGTGCCACCTAAATACCCCGCCGGCACGGGAAAACCATTCGCCGCTGTTGTCGCTAAGCTCTTTCGTAGTAAATATGTGGCTGAGTCCTGTTGGTGTTGGTATGTTGGAGAACTACACGCTCCATGTTTGCCGAGAACTTCTGAATGGTCGAAATATGTTGCACGGAATAAAAAGGACGAACGTTTGCCTTCGAATCCATGTGGCTGGCGCGGGGTATATACATATATACCCCACACCCTAGACCTTCGGATGGTACTGGGCGGTGTCAGCTGGGAGCAAATATTGCAACACAATATCAAAGAGATCTAACGGCCGAATTAGAACCGGCCGGTTAAAATATAAATTACTTCTAAAAACAGTAAACCGTAAAACTAGACGCGCCTACATATTCCTCGGGATGACTTAACGCTAGTGCGGCACAGTAGTAGAAGTGGGGGCGGTCGAATTTTCTACAATCGGCCAGTCGCTGAGCTGGTATTCTGTGTCTCAGAATGGTCGTGCCTGCTTTAAATTCAAATGGATATCCCCTTTGCAGAGTACTGACCTTGTGAAGCCGCAGGTAATACTCCAATGTCACCAGAGCAAAGTGTTGTGTCAATATTACGAGATGGTCACCGAAGCGCTCTGGTCACGATGAATGCAAACGCCAGCATTTCTATTTGATGGAACATAGGGAGTAGCTGTTTTCGACTTGATCCTATGTGAATCTCTCGGCAACTTAGTGACCTAGCTAGTGTGGTCGAGACTGCGTCGTTTACCCTGACTTATCCGAGGATGCGCCCTGGTTCTTCACTGGAAACGGCTGCCCAGATCGCCCTTCTAAGCAGAGCCAGCCAACCCACAATCATTAGCCAGCGAAGATACATCCCTGTGAACCGCTATTGAGGAGTAGCTTGTGAAAATTGGTCTTGGATAAATGGATTTCATGACCACGGCGAATATATATAGAACTGCGGTATCCAGAGACTGCCTACACTCAAACATCTTGCTCTTCGTCCATGTCCACCCCAGTCAAAAAATACCACTGCACGCAATATGGGTAGTCGCACCGAGACTCTTGAAGCGAACCCCTCGTACAAGTATCAATGGGCTCGGCAAGTTGCGCGGGACAAGCTGGTTGATGATTTTGAAATTGTCAACAGGAAGCTTCAAGAGCCCGGAACCGGCCCCAAAATCCCCCCTGCCGACAGTCTTACAGGACTAGTCAGCGATGTCCTTCCAATCGAAGAGCTCACCGGTAGCCATCCGAAGCCCCCAGGGAGGTTCAAGGTCGGTATTGTTGGCGCGGGATGTGCGGGGCTTTTCACAGCCATGATCCTGGATCACATCAACGAGAAAGTCCCGGAGCTCAAAATCGAGTACGATATCCTTGAAGCGGCTGGTGAGGATCGGCTGGGTGGCCGGCTCTACACCTATTCGTTCTCTGGGAACAAAAAAGATTACTACGATGTTGGCGCCATGCGGTTTCCCCAAATTTCCATCATGGAAAGGTATGTACAATGTTGAATAGTCTCCGGTGGAGGGCCTGCTAGTATTGAAAGATCTTAGGACATTTCAATTGTTCAAATTGCTTGGTATCGACGAGACCAACAAGCTCATTCCATACTATTTCACGGATAAAGAGAAAGTGTGTCCGACCTACTTCAACGATGTCCACACATTCGGAACTCCGGATAGCGGAGACGTACACAATATGAACAAAGGGCTTCCAGAAGACGGCCAGATCCCGGAAGAGTAAGGATAAGCTACGTCAATACGGACATTACTTTCTTTTTACCAATAACGAGCAGACTCCTCAAACAAAGCCCCAATGAAGTGCTGAATAAAGCAATCGAGCGCTACAGGAAACAGGTCAAGGACCATCTCGATGCGAAAAAGGGTGGGAGAAAAACAAGCTGCAATGGTTCCGAGGGAAAGGACGACTGGATCCCTCTGCGGAAGGCAGATCACATGAGTACTCGTCAATACCTCCGCTCGTATGTCCTCAAGTAACATACTCTCGGTAATGGTTGCTCACCATCTCTATAGACACAAACACTGGGGTAAGGACAACGCACGGCCGGGTTTCAACTTCAACACTATTGAGTGGTTGGAGACATTCGACGCGTAAGGCATCCTATTGCGGTAAAGATGGCTCTGGCTAACCAGGTACTCAGCGGAACGGGCTGGTATGACCAGGCTCTCACAGAGACAGTTCTCGAATCATTGGACTTTCAGGCCGACGCCGATTGGTTCTGTGTCGACGGTGGAGTGCAGCAAGTTGCAAGGGAAATGGCGAATCGATTGCAACGAAAGCCCGAGTTCAACCGTCAAGTGACCGCCATCAAGACTGCCCCTGATGGCACCATGGGTCTCACAATCAAACACAATAGTTCTTCACGGACCGAAAGTCGTGATTACTTTGCTGTCTTCAACTCAACCACGCTCGGCGCCCTGCAGCGCATGGACCTTACCGAAGCTGGTCTGCGATATGGAACCAAGCAGGCAATCCGCTCCTTGTGCTATGGAGCCGCTTGCAAGGTTGCCATAAAGTTCAACTCGCCTTGGTGGCAGCTGGCCCCCTACAAGATCAACAAGGGCGGCCTGGGAAAGACAGATCTCCCCATCCGCGTCTGCGTCTACCCTTCCTACAACCTCAATACTCCACCGAATGAATCAGCGGTCCTGCTGTGCTCATATACCTGGAGCCAAGACGCGCAGAGACTCGGATCCCTCATCTCACGCTGTTCCCCCACGGCTGAGGCCGAACTCCGCGAGTTGCTATTCCACAACCTCGCGCTGCTGCACGCCAAAGAACCCAAAGACTACAAAGATGTGCGCAACATGATTAAGGACGCATACGAGACCCACCATGCCTTCGACTGGTACCAGGATCCACATGCATCAGGTGCGTTCGCCTTTTTTGGCCCTGGGCAATTCAGCAACATGTGGCCCGAGATCATCCGTCCGAACCGTTGGCTGTACCTCATCGGCGAGGCTGCGTCTGCGCATCACGCATGGATTGTTGGTGCTCTCGAGTCCTCTGTGCGCGCCGTCTTCCAGATGCTGCAGTCGCTCCATTGGCAGGACAAGGGATTCACTCCCTATCAAACGGCTATGGACTTGCTCTCCACCACCACCAAGGACGGTTTACCCCTCCATCCGCTGCCGAAGGAGATGCCTAAGCGGCAGAATGACGCGTCGAAGAACAAGGAGACTGTAGATCACCCGACTGCTGGGGAGAACTTGTCGTACACAGCTGCAGAAGTCGCTTTGGGCTTCGTTGAATCTTTTGTCGAGAAGCAGGAGGAGGAGGAGCAGAAGAAGAAGTTATGCTTGTAGGCTAATTGGTGCTCGTATACGTTACTTTGGTTTTCGTTGTCAATAGTTTTGATATCCACTCGTTTGACAAATGAATGCGAAACACTCATGTATGTATGAATGCCTCACCAATTGCAAAACAATAATATCTATCCCTCATTCTGCCGCACCGTACGTTCCATTAGAGGCCAGGCTCCATGCGTTCCCCACAAGCGTCCAGCCAGTCGCCGCTGCATCTTTGACAGCCTCGTCTCGCCAATGCTCAATGCCCAGCGTTATGTCTTCCTTTGACATGGGCCATTTTCTCGCACCGGAACATCTCGTCCGCTCACCCGTAAACATGTCATATCTACCGCGAGCAGTACGATAGGAGAAACTTCGTCGACGACCCAGAACGCATGAGCTGGACTCACGAAAACCACATATCAAGGCACGCCATTTAGATTCCAAACGCGGCTCTGACGGCTGCAATGCTGTGCTGCGTACACGACGTCGAACTGACCGTCAATCTAGTAAAATAGAATCCTCCGGACCGATTCCATCATCAGGTACTCGTTGGGATAGATATGCATGATCTGCTGCACCAATTCAAGCCAATCGGGCTTGGCAAACCCGGCAATTGTAGAGTTGCAAAACTCCCAGTACTCTGGATACCAGCCTGAGGACTCCCAATCCAAAATCGTGATCTCAAAGATTCCGCTCCCATCGTCCTTTGTTCCAGTCCTACGGACCATGATGTTCTTTGGCTGCAAGTCTCCGTGAGTGAAGGTGGTTTTGTGGCCTCGCAACGTGGTCGACATGATTGTTCGCATCAGCGATTGAGTTGATTGAGGCACAATTTCCGCCATTCTCCGGATCATGGCTTCGTTCAATTCGTCCTCGTTTTCGAAAGGACCTTCTACGGCCGGGTTGTGACCAGGTGAATAAAAGACGCCGTCGGCGAGAGCCTGACGGCCGACAGATCCAAAATAACCAGGAGGCTCGAGGCTACGGAGATCTTCCACGGCGGCCTGAATCTGTTTTCCAACATCCAGCTTCTCGGAAGGAGTGAGGGACTGCCAAATTTCCCCGAGTTGAACGCCGTCGACGTATTCCATGACAATAAATTTGCTGTGTGTCTCTGGCTCGGTGAAAGTGGCGAATAACTTTGGTACAGGGACTTTGGTGTTTTTTGCCACGTATTCGAGGTTTTCGGCCTCTATCAGGTTGATCATGGGGCCGAATTTGACGGCAAAGTTGCCGACCTTGACTACAATGGCAAGGGGATCCACAGAATTCAGAATGTCGGTGGAGCTGCGGATTTCAGCGATTGAGGGTATGGCTTGATCCGACATGTTTGTGTGAGGGCTTTGAGGGCGTGAGTGTTCTGAGAGCGTGTGGGACTGAAAAGGGTTTGCACGGTGAGAGTTAAGAGGAAATCAAGGCTGCGGGATCGGCGTCGTGTACGGCGGTTGCCTGGCGCTTACTTAGCGCCTTCCGTGCCGCATCCACTGACAATGACAACGTGACGTGTCCTCTCCACCTTCAACGCCGGACACAGTGGTGTCCCTCTTCGCCAAGCTTATAAAAAAAAGTCTACTCCCCACAGAGCACTCGGTACAACGCAATAATCCTATCATGGTTTGATGGATCGCGTGCCTCAAAGCTCACCGTGAATTACATATTAATGCAGAAAGTGTCTTCACGGACAACTTCTCTGACTATCACGTCTATCGTATACTATTGCCGCCGTCTTTGATCCAGAGACGGGAGTGCTTATGGAAATGCACGTCTCTTCTGGGTTGGTTATGATTTAAACTCGGGTGCTACTCAAGACCCGCATACATACCCTTATTTTGGTTGGTGTATAGCCCAAGATGACTGTGTGCAGCGCGTAACCATAATAAATTATAATGCGTTGCAGCATTAGCTCTCTGCTATGTTTCGAAAAGCCAGATAAGTGGCCCACCCTCTCGATGGTCGTGCTTCATAAGGTAGTATTGTATGAGCGAGCAAATCATTTGGAGTTTAACGAGTGGCATTGCGGAAAGGTGGAATGATGCAAATGGATTAGGGGAGGGTTTGAAGACTAATATTCACCCGCATAATCGCCCACCTGTGTTGCTAAGGCACTCGATCTTCTCATGCAAGGGCGATTTTAAGGCTGTCAATGATGACGAGATAAAACTACAGATTGGCCATACCACCATAAGCGTCATCCTTCGCCCCATCCACCCACCTACGCGTTATCCACCGGCACATTCCTCACCCTCCACCCCCTCCACGCCGGCAGCGGCCTCTTCCACCCCTCCTTCCTCCGCGCATCCTCCACCGCGCTCGCATACCTCACCAGCGCCCCCTCACTCCACGCCGTCCCCATCAACGCCAAGCCAAACGGCATCCCCGACACCGCACCCACGCCGGCCGGAATCGTCACGACCGGGTACCCCGCCTGCGCGGCGATCTGCGGCGCCTGCGCGACGTCCGTCGGCGCGAGCAGCGCATCGAGCCTCTTCACTCCCCCACGTCCGTCCGCGCCGCTCCACGACGACGCGAGCGCCGCGTCGATGCCGTCCTCCCGCGTCGCCTGCTGGCAGAAATGCAGCGCCTGCCAGTAGGTCTCGTTGCGCACGCCCTTGGTCGCGAGCGCGGCGAGGAAGCCGTCTTGGCCGGAGGCGAAGGCGGGGTGCGTGCCGGGGAGGCCGCCTTCGGTGCCGGCGTTGGCGGCGTTGTAGGCGACGATGTCGGCGAGGGTGCGGATGGGCGTGTTGGCGAGGTCGGCCAGGTAGCGCGCGATGTCGTTGTAGAAGTCGACTTTGATGTAGGTGTATTCGGATTCGTTGGGGAAGCCGCGGGCGGTGCCGTAGTCCCTGGGGGGTGGGTGAGTAGAGAGCGAGGAGGGTGGGGTGAAGAGGTGTGTGGCGTGAGGCGAGGAAGGAAGGAAAGAAGGAAAGAAGGAGAGGGGAGGGGCCTACCAGTTCCAGCCGTCCGGGCTAACGATGGTCTTCCAGTTGGGCAGCTCGGTGCCGTTGATGACGGTCGCGCCGGCTTCTTCCATCAGCGCGACCGTCTCGAGCAGCTGCGCCCGCATGTCTTCGTCGGCCCATTGCCAGAAGCTCAGCCACGGGATGCCGAAAGTGGCGCCCTTGAGGGCGTCTCTGTCGGCGAGGAAGGACGCGTAGCCCGTCTGCCGGCTCGGCACGTCCGAGTTGTTCAGCTGCGCCGAAGTGTAGTTGTCGCGAGCATCGTAGCCGTAGATGCCGTCCAGGCAGTACGTCGCGTCGCGCACCGTCCGCGCCAGACACCCCACCGTATCCTGATGCGAGGACTCGGGGATGACGCCGTCCCGCGACGTCAAGCCGACCGTCGGCTTGATGCCGACCAGCGCGTTCCGCTGCGCCGGGTTGACGACGCTGCCGTCCGTCTCGGTGCCGATAGCAAACGTCACGAGGTTCGCGCCGACCGCGACGCCGCTGCCGGAGCTGCTGCCGCCGGGGTTGACGCTGAGGTTGTACGCGCTGCGGCACTGGCCGCCGCGGGCCGAGAAGCCTTCGGAGTACGAGTTGGAGCGCATGTCGGCCCACTCGCTCAGCGTGGCGTGGCCGAGCAGCAATGCGCCTTCCTCGCGCAGGCGGCGAACGACGTGCGCGTCGCGCGGCACGATGGAGCCGAGCAGAGCGTAGCTGCCTGCCGTTGTCTCCATCTTGTCCTTGGTCGCGATGTTGTCCTTGACCAGGAAGGGGATGCCGTGGAGGGGTCCCCGCACGCGGCCCGCGGCCCGCTCGGCGTCGAGGCTGGCGGCGATCTGGAGGAAGTCGGGGTTGATCTGCATGATCGCGCTGTGGGTGGTCAGTATGTGGCTGATGGGGGATCGGTTTGCTTGGTATTGCAACTTGGAGTTCTTGTTCGATTTTCTTTTTTTGGTTCCAGATATGTCGTTCAATCATACTCAGATAGAGGCACAGTGGGTGCTGAAAGATCTGAGGCATCGTAACGAATTCCTATCAGCATCTGAGCCCGTTACATAGGTAGCTGCGGCTACCATCCGGACGTAGATGTACTTTTAATAATTCTACATTTACATCTGGATGGTAGCTTCAGCTGCCTACGTAAGTTGGGTGCCATTGCTCGTGAAGATAATTGTGGAGGATCATTTCTTTTGGCACCCACGTGGAAGTTTGAGTTGCCCAATCTCCAGTGTTGCAATATGAAGCAAACCAACCTTATCCCTTTGGAAGGGGATCAGACTCACTGGAGGTAAGTGTCCGTCATCATTATTCTTTGCAGATAGCAAAGGACAAGCTCAACGCTTGTGAAAATGCCATTGTTCAAGGCGTCTTGAAGCTCATCGATTGTGGCCTCTTCGAGCTTGAAGCCGTTGCATGTCGGCATGGGAAACAGGTTGGCCGTGCCATTGGCCCCCAATTCGTCCGCAAACCCAGCCGGAAGGGGGTCCTGTAGCGTTCCGTTACCCCATTGCGTTGCAGGAAGGAAACAGCCGGGTGATTGAGCAGCCGATGCTACCAAAGCCGTGGAAAGCGTGGCAGCCACAAGGATGCGGATACCCATGTTTGGGAGATGATGGCGGCCTCAGCTACACGGGAAGGGGTCCAGAATTTGTACGCGTAGCAAATAGGACGGTTTGGCGTGTGCTGATGGCACTAATTGCGGCGTGGTAGCGGAGCGGTGGGGCGGACGTGAGCTGATAAGAGGGTGTGGCGCCGGACTAACGAGTCGCTTCGCTTGCTAGCCACCCTGTCCCACTCCAGCCTCTCCAGGCACTCCCGCCCGATCTGCGTCATCCTGCAGCAATCCAGAAGATTTTGTGTTAATCCTGCTGCGGCGAATGCTTGAAATGATCTTCGAGATGCGAGCAGCCTGAAGCTTGGCCAGAACATGATCAGACCTCACCCACTTTTTACAGTTTTCGTCATCCCCGCGAATAGCCGGAACAGCTTCCGGGATCCCACTCCTAGAAGCCGTATAGGGAAACCGGCACGTAATACCGGCGGAACCCGACGCTGCTGCCGTTACCACGCTAGGCATTTTCTACCTTGTCAACGTCGTAGCAACTAGCCCGTCGTTCAGCTGAAGCTCCCCTTAATTTTTTTCTCGTTGCGATACCGACGGTGTTGCATGTGATGATGTCTCGAAGACATGTTCTTTTAAACTTAATGACTTCCTTTGATTCACTGTGTTCAGACACATACTGCAATGTCGCTACTCCGCAACCCTGTGATCATCGTGCGCTGCAATGCTCGCCGCAGACATTCAGCAGGCTCTTACAGATGGCCGAATACCTAATGGCATCTCCACAGAATACCTTACTGCCAGCAAAGATTCCGGGGCCGAAGCTGGCATCTTGGTCGTTCTCGCTGTGGCATTGATCATAACAGCCTTCCGTCTCTATGCTCGAGTATATGATCCACGAGGAGCGCTTCTTGAAGATTACTTGATCACATTCACGGCCGTAAGATACCCCGCCTGATGCTCTCCGACACATCCCACTAATCAACAGACAGGCACAACTCATCACCTTTGTCGGTCTCTGCCTCAAACTCCTCGCCCTCGGCTCCGGACGACACATCGAGTACATCGAACACGTGCTCCCCCTGTCCACCGTCAACACGACCGAGATCCTCGACTTCGCCGCACACATCATCTACACCACCTCCCTCTACACCTGCCGCATGTCCGGCCTCAGCTTCTACCGGCGCCTCTGCCTGCGGCACGGCGTCCTCTCCCTAGCCGTCAACATCTCCTTCGCT
The DNA here is from genome assembly GCA_009829795.1 of Lasiodiplodia gonubiensis. NCBI lineage: Eukaryota > Fungi > Ascomycota > Dothideomycetes > Botryosphaeriales > Botryosphaeriaceae > Lasiodiplodia > Lasiodiplodia gonubiensis. The sequence goes on along the minus strand of RHKH01000260.1, from coordinate 247 downwards.
CTCATCACAGCCGGCTTCATCTCGCAGCTGCTCCTCATCGTCTTCCACTGCACCCCCGTCACCGGCCTGTGGCCCTACCCCTAGCAGCCCGAGCACACGTCCGGCCGCTACGCCTGCACCGGCTGGGGCGCCGTCTACCTGACCAACTCGGCCGTCAGCCTCGCCAGCGACCTGCTCCTGTTCGTCATCCCCGTCGCCCTCATCGCCCTCGTCCACCGCGGCGGAGGGGGAGATGGGGGGTGGGAGG
>RHKH01000164.1:45455-71466 GCA_009829795.1 Lasiodiplodia gonubiensis | reverse complement strand
GACGGCCGGGACAGCGACGGCCGCCAGGCCAGCGGCGGCGGAGGCGGTGGAGGAGGCGGCGTTGAGGGCGGCGCGGTGGGCGAGCCGCCCCGCCGTGACCAGCTGCTGGCGCAGCGACGCGATTTCGGCGGCCTGGTCCGCGTTGGCCTGGGAGAGGGCGGCCTTGTCCTTGGAGACGGCGGCCAGTTCGGCGCGCGTCCGGGCGAGGTCGCGCTTGGTGGCCTCGTGCTGATTTGCCTCCTGGATGTACTTCTCCCTGACGCGGCCGCATATGACGGCGGCGACGCGCCGGCTGCGGGAGGCACGCTCGAACTCCTTTGCGTGGGAGCGCTTTAGCTCTTCGAGCTTGTCCTCGTGGTCGTCTTGGAGCCAGGCCATCCCCTGCTCGTGGAGGGCGGAGGTGACGGCGTAGAATTCGCCGTCCTTCTCGATGAAACCGCACAGCTCTTTCCAAACCGGGGAAGGGCTGGCCTCCGTCTGGGTGGCAGTGTCGTTGTGAGAGGCCATGTTGGATTGGTTTGAGTGTGTTTGGTGATTGGTGGGTAGCTATAAGGCGTATATAGCTCTCTCGTATCCCTGAGGCTGGTCTGTCGTAGAAGTTGGAATGATAGATGGGGAAGAGGCGGGCTTTTAACAGCTTGGGGGAAACCACTTTTGGCTAGAGGACTGGTCAGAACTGCAATTTCAGGCCTACTGAAAAAGATTTCGGGCGATCGTTGGCTTGTTATAGCAGTCACAACTCTAATATCGTAGTTTTGCCGGCCAAGCCCCTGATACAGCACATACAGCGGTCCACGAGCAAATAGATGCACAAACGCACGTGATAACTCTTTGGCTATCTGTCTATTAGACAATCACTCGGCTGCAATAGGTGCTCTTGATCACGGTCCTTGATGGTCGCCAAACACCATATATGCTTAGACATCCTCGTGCCATATCGACCCAGCTTGTTCGAGCATATCCCCTTTCAATTCACTTGACCCTTTCTTCCTTCGATTTGCAAACCCTTGCTCCGCCACGTACAAGAATTTATTTCATACAGCGCGGCATCTTTTTACCAAGCCATGAGTTTCCGACTTCACATTGCCTTAGAAATTAATTATATCCTTCTCAATTGCCTTTTACTACACTAAATCAATTTTACCCCTTGTGGTAGACTACTCAAAGCCGTCCCGTAGTTCCTCCCAGATATGATGGTTAATCCGCTTAGTAGCCAAATCCCCATGATCGTTAATCCCCTTAGCAGTCAAAACCCCATCATCGTTAATCCCCTCAGTAGTCAACACCTCATCTTCGCCAATCTCATCAGTAGTCAAAACTCCATCATGAACACCAACCAATTCCCCGACACCTGAGGCCATCTACCCATCCGTAATGATGCCTCCACGCATCCGTCATGATACCTTCATAGTATGAAAAACCTCAAACCATTGCCGCAAACCTGAACCGGTGCCAGCAGACCCAAGAGAATAACCGTTCCCAATCTCCAGCACATCATCCCACTAACCATCTAGACTGACTTCGTCTTCTGGCAACCCAGACGGCGGATCTCCCGACGAACCTTCGCCTCCATCTTCATGGCCTTCTCGAACTGCTCCTCGGTAGCATCGATGCCGGCCTTCTTGACGAACTCACCACGCATCTTGGCGTACTTCCAGAAGCGGCTCATCTCCTTCTCGCGTTCCCTGACCGCCACGGGGTCCGTTGTCGCTAGCTCTAGCGACTCGAAGATCTCCGGCTCCTGCCTCAGCAATCCGAGCTGCTTCCTCTTCTGCTGCACCGCCTCCGCACCACCATACACATCCTCGAGGATCCCCTCCAACGTGCTGTCGATCCGTCCGACGACCCTCTCCGCAACCTTGGCAACCGCATTCTCACCACCATCAGTCGAGCCAGCCTCGGCCTCGCGCGCAATCTCCCTCGCCCGGACATCATCATACGCCCTGCGCCACTTCCCAGCCTTCGCCCTCTCCGCCTCGACCTCTTCCCCAACCTTCACCGCCTGCCGCCTCCACGCCTTGGCCGTCTCGAGCACCTCGTTCCCCTCCTTCTCCGCCCTGCGCGCCCACGCCCACAGCTCCTCGTTCTCGCGCTCCGCCTCCTCCGCGCGCTCCTTCCACTTCTCCCCCTCCTCCACCGCCTCCGCGTTCTCCCGCTCCGCTTTCTCCGCCCTGTCCTTCCACATCTTGCGCAGCTCAACCAGCTCCGCGATCTCGCCCTGCGCGCGGTCTTTCCACGCGTCGAGTCGCTGCGCGCGCCGGTGCTGCTGCTTGCCGAGTGCGTGGACGCGCGCGGCGAGCCGCTCGGACTGCAGGGCTTGGTGGGCCGCTTGGCGGGCGGCGTAGGCCGACTGCCGCGCATGGCGCTCCGCGCGCGCCGTGTGGGCGTGCTGTACCGCGAGGCGCGAGACGGCGGCGGCCGTGGTGCGGGTTGCGAGGTCGTTTTGCGCGCGGAGGGTGGCGAGTTCGGCTTGGAGGGCGGCGACGTCGACGGTGGGAGCGGCGGAGCTGCTGCTGCTGTCGGCGCCGGCGGTGGCGGAAGGGGCAGGGGCAGGGGCAGCAGGGGGGTCCGACGTCGTGGTGGATGTGGTGGAGACGACGGCCTGTGGCTGCTTGTCAGCGGCTTGGGGGTGCTTGTTGACTGCTTCGTCTTCTTCTTCGCCTTTCGAGCTCTTCTCACGCTTCGCGGCGGTCTCGACTGAGAGCTCCGTGATGAAGGCGTCCGTCTTGCCCTTGTTGTTCTCGCCCTGGATGATCTCGCCCTTGTCGTGCTCGCAAGCAGACTGCTGAGACTTGTCGTGCTTGTTGGGAGGTCCGGCCGGCTTGGTAGAGGATCCGGCTGGCTTGGTGGGAGTCTCCAAGACGTCGTGCGGGATGACATCCGACGAAGCAGCGATAACACCAGCAGAAGCAGCATCGTGACCAACCTGTTGTGCGAGCAAGTAGTCCCTCGTTCCATCGTCGACGACAGTCGAGGCGGTCGAGAGCGTGAGGCCGCCAGTGCCATATACTGTCAAACCCTTGCGAGAAGCCAAGGACTCCGAGGCATCGTGGGAGCAGTCCTGATCCTGCTGAACTGCGGTTCCATCACCAAGCGGAGATGTGCGGGGGCGGACCCTGGGGTTGACCACGGGCGGCGGCGTGTTCTGGGGACTACCGCTCGCGTCGTATGGGATGAGCCCGGAGGAGCCAAGGGTGATATGAGACTTGATGCCCTTGTCCTCCTGCACAGCCGACGTGGTTCCTCCGGTCATGGTGGCTGTCTTCTTCGGGCATGCGGCTTTCGCTTCGTGCAGGCTCGCCTTGGTGTTGCAAGTGGCGCCTTGCATGATATCAGGTTTCTTGGGCGGGTCGCCGAGGCGCTCGGTGGAAGTGTTGACCATCGTTGCGGTCTGTACTCGACTTGGAAGTTCTGTCTGGAGGTAAGAAGCATGGTGTGGTAGTTAAAGATGGCATCGCTTACTGGGCTCCCTGCAATATCTGAATGGAATCTGTAGATGTTTCGGCGCAAATTAGGAGATGAGCAGTCGATCTGAATGAATCTGGACGACGGTGTCGAACGAAAGTCGGGCTGCAGATGAAGGAAAGTGGTTGCGGGATCATCAGCAGCACTAAGGGTGTCCCATTGAGGTGGCAGTGATTGAATCCCGGAGTCCGAGTTGCGCTGCTCGGCGGCGTTGGTAGGTGCACGGGAAAGCCAGCCTTATGACGCATGGCATTCGAAGTGTTATTGCCGTCAGGCGATCACAATTGTGTTTCACATGCAAGGCGGGCGCATAGGCGGGCTCATCGGCGGACGCATCGGCGGACTGTTTGACTTCGCGGTTCTTCAGGCAAGCGGTAGTATCAAGCGGTAGTATCAAGCGCTACATTCAAGGGCATCTCTTAGAGCCAGTTCAGGGAATCCCTCATCCCAGATGGAATGCGGGAGATCACATGCCATTCGGAGAGAGCTCTACTGGAACAACTTGCAGCCGAAGGCGGCTTGGCTGCTCGCCGGCGGTCGGCTTTCGCACATGACTGCACAAAAATTAGCACCGCAGGCAGCCATTTCTTGACTACAGTTATGCAAAATGCGGACTCAGCGACTGCTGCGAGCACTTCAATGGCAGAGAGATAAGCTCATCGCCACGTGGGATAGCGTGGCGATAAGCGGCCGTTGGGAGAAGATCTCACGATAGTTGCTATGGTGTTGATTCCGGCCCAAGTCACCAACGATCACTTTGCTCAAATCTCCCCCTGAACAACCATCGCTGGCTGGCCATTACACGTCTCCATCACCAAGCAAAATTCCAAGAAGGTTCGCAATTCCTCTACTGGAAATTCTATTTCTCTAATGCACTTTTGCCGTTTTCTGTGTGCCTGTAAACTGCATGCTGACTGCCGAATGCCGCCGAATCTGTCTATCGCCATTTAAACTTTTTGCCGACCTCCAGTCGATGTCAAAATGAAACCATGTACAAGAAGAGAATAAAAAAACCCCATACTCAAACACCCAAGACCCAAAAACATCGAAAATCAATCTCCAGCCCCTCAACGCTGAAGTGTCAAGTTTAGAATGACTCGTCCTCGAGGATCTGAGCATCCTCGTCCGCCTTCAGCAGTGCCGCGCGCAGCTCGTCCGCCGCCTTCTTCCGCCTCTCCTCCTCCGCCTCGTACCTCGCATCGGCCTCTTTTTCATCTTCAGGGTCGATCGACAAGTCCAGCGGCTCCCACGGCGACTGATCGGTACTGATGTCAGGGATGATCGTCTTCTTCTCACCCAGACCACGGTGCTTGATCGCCTCGCCATCCTTGCCATCCTTGCCATCCTTCTTCCCATCATCCAACACTTTCTGACACACCGCCGAAATCCTGTCCAACACGCCCCCGATAACGTTCTCGGCAGCCGTGAACTCGCGCCCCAGCGGCACCACCTCCGTCTCGACGATCGGCTCATTGAGGATGCGATCCAACTCATCACAGAACTCAAGATCCTCCTCGATCAGCTCGTACTTGTGCGTTTCCGCCACGCGCAGCAGCATGGCCCTCAACACAACCTTGCTGAACTCGTTCTCGGTGAAGTTGTAGATGAGGTACGTGCCCTTGGGCAACCCGGCCTGCTCGCGCGTCAGCACGAGCTCCTCGACCAGCCGGTGGTTGCGCTTCGCCAGCGCGGAGATGACGCGGCGGTTCATCTCCGTCTGGTCCTCTACTGCCTTCGTGCGCTCAGCACACTCTTTGTGCTCGATTTCGATGTTGTTGAGTTCTGTGAGCCGGGTTGTAACGGCGTCGAGGCAGGCTTGCTTGGCTGTCAGTTGCATCTGCATGTCTTCCAGCACCTCCTGCCATTCTTCCGGCGCAGAATCGACCCGGGTCTCGTTCAGAGCGTGCTGCAGGTCGTCGACGCGGCGCTCGAGCCCGGGGACCTTGGCGGCTTCGGGCTTGAGCCTGGCCACGGCGACATTGACGTTATCGAGCTCAGCCTTCGCCAGCTCCTCGCCGACGGTCGCGTTGTCGATGTCCGTCTGCGCGTCGGACAGGCTGTCCTTCAGCGCAACAACCTCCTCGCGCAGGGCGTTGATAGTCTCGCGGTCCGCCGCCGCCGCCGCCAGTAGCTTCTCGTTAGTGGCGACGAGCCTGAGGCCGTGGCGCACATTATGATTCGCCTTCGCCGCAAAGTCGTGCATATACTCGACCAGTCCACCAACAACCTCATCATCCGTCCTCTCCGCCAGCGTCGCGACGTTCGCAACCCCCTGCCGCTCCGCCCGCCGCAGCACCGCCAACACGCCGCCCGCCACATCCTCGGCGTACGCGCGCACGACACGCATGCTCCCCTCCACCTCGCCCGCGTGCTGCTTCAGCCGCAGATTCTCGTTGTGCAGCCGCGCCACCGCGTTGTCCAGCGGGACCCGCTCGTCCAGCAGCCGCCGCACGTGCGCCGCCTGCTTGCGCGTGCTCCACTCCAGCCGCCGCAGGTACATGGTGTCGAGCGCGACGTTGCGGAGCAGCCGGTCCAGGTGCTGGAGGCCGCGCTGGGCGTCGTCGCGCTCGCGCGTCGTGGCGTCCAGCTCGGCTTCGAGCGCGGCGGCGAGCTCGGTTTGCTCTTGGAAGCAGGCGTTGGCTTCGTCGGCGGCGCGCGCGTTGTGGTCGGATGTTTCTTTGGCGGAGAGGTAGGCGTCGCTGTTGTGCGCGTTGGTGATTTGTAGGTCGGTGATGTGTGAGCGGAGGGCCGCGATTTCGGTGCGGAGCGCGGCGTTCTCGTGGATGAGGTTGAGATCGTCGTCGTCGGCGGGCTGAGAGAGGTCCCAGGCGGCGCTGCTGGAGGGGAGAGGGGTGGATTCGGAAGCAACGGACGAGAATGGCTCGAGATTCTCCTCCTCCTCGTCCTCGAGCTCCAGAGCCTCCTCTGCGAGCTCTGCTGCTCGGCGCGCTTCGGCGTCGGCGGACCTGGCTGCGAGGTTCTTGCTGCCGTTCAGCTCGGCGACCATGTCACTCCACTCCTGCTTGGTGACGAGCTTCTGCTTAGTAGGCGACGGGGTCCTCCTCTTGGGTGCAGCCTCATCGATGCTGGCAGCCTCGAGCAAGGGGCTAGCCTTCTGCTCGTTGAGAGGGGGAGAAGTTACCACGGTCACGGTGTTGAGGGCCCTCTGGAGGGAAGAGTGGGCCGTCCAAACGCCGGAGAAAGGGCTCGCGTTGACCAAGTTAGTGGCGGGAGTGCGGTGGTTCCTGTACTGCTCATCGATGAACAAAGGGGAAGCCACGTAGGAGGGTGAGTTATGGCGGACGACGGTCTCAAAGCTCGCGACGCTGTTAGTGAGGGAGGAGGGGTGACTGTAGATGACGAAGTCCTCGCCTCCAGATTCTGGGTAGTCGATCTGGTTGCCGACAATCTCCTGTTTGATAGACCCTTTGGTTATGGGCTCATAAACGACGAGCTCCTGGGAGGTGGACTCCTGCTCCGCACACTGGGAGACAGCGAACTCCAGGGCAACGGGCTCCTGGCTAGCGACCTCCTGGTAGACGAGCTTGTTCTCGGCAGACTTGCGGGTTGCGAGAGAGGCAATGGTAGAAGTGTACTCATCCTCTAGAGAGTCGAGAGAACCAACGACTTCGACTTCAAGATGGTTAAGGCTGGACTCGTAGGAGGCTATGGTGGAAGTGCAATCATCATCAAGAGAGCTGAGGGCGGCAGTGACTCCGACTTCAAGTTCGTTGATGGCGGACTCGTGCGAGGCAATGGTCAAATCCTGGTCATGGTCGAGAGAGCCGAGAGCAGCCGTGACTTGAACTTCAAGCTCGTTCAGGTCAGAATCGTGGCTCCTCTGGATGGCGGCGACCTCTTCAACAAACTCGGACAGGATGAAATTGATCTCAGCTTCTTTCTCATCCACAGTCCTCTGCAAGGCGTTGGCACGCTCGCCATCGGCGTTCATGGAGGCGAGGCTCAACTCCACTTCATCCTGAAGAGAGGTGAGTTCGCCAGTGACGGCGGCAATCTTGGTGTTCTTCTCAGCCACGGTCTTCTCCAAAGCGGCGATATGAGCGTCCTTGGCCTGCGCGCACACATTCTCACGCTGGATAGCAGCAACATCCTGTGCATGCTTCTTCTCGATCGCGTTAATCTTCTTCCGATGCTCCTCCCTGATCATGGCAACCTCCATCTTCTGTGCCATCTCCATGAGCGACATCTTCGTCCTGTGTTGCTTGAGCAGCGTCCACACCGTCGTCTTCTGCTCGGCGCGCAGCTCCGCCATGGCCGCCTCGTGCTTCTTCTCCATCGAAGCAACGACGTCCTCGTGGTGCTTGAGGTAAATGTTAGCATTCCCCCTCTTCTGCGCGGCGTCCAGCGCGTGGGTGTGCAGCGCCTCGAGGTCGGCGACGCGCGTGTCTGCCTCCCACGCGACGACGTTGAGGGCGCCGCTGAAGTCGTCCGAGATGGAAGCGTTCAGCTTGCGCAGGTGCCGGACCGACGACTGCAGGTCCTGGACGGTCGACTTGTGCGTGGCGTTGGACACGCCGTGCGCGTGGCCGTTGCGGTAGATGATGCCGTCCGACTCGGCCCAGGTCGAGGGAGCGGCGGGGGAGGCGAAGTCGGAGGGGGTCAGCTTGATGGCGGAGAGCCAGTTGGGGTCCTCCGAGGTGGTTTCGACGTTGGTCGCGACGACGGTGGATGCGATGGAGTCGAAGGACTCGACCGAGCTGACGGAGGTCGTCAACTTGTGAGATGCAGCTTTGGTGTCGGCGGCAGATGCTGCTGCTGCTGCCCCTGCGTCGTTGAGGGCGGCTTTGGCGGCGCAGGCCCTCCAGTACTCGCTGAGTGCGTCAACGACCATGTTGTCGACCGGGTTGATGTACCCAGACTTGGTTCGTGACTTGGCCATGATGGACTGGATGCCGGGAGGCTTGAAATCAGCATGAATGGCTCTTTGAAGCTTGATTGGATCACATACCTTGGAATCAGTAGGCGTGATTACCGTAGACTTGATCGGGCCGGAAGTCTTGACGACGGAAGACTTGATGTCGGAAGGCTTGAGGCTCAAGGTCTTGAGGACGTAGGCCTTGCGATCGGCCAGCTTGAGGTTGGTGACCTTGGTGTGATCGGTACTGTTAGCCTGGTCGGTATGCTTGAGGCTGGTGTGCACATCCGCGGGCGCGCTGACTGGCAACGCTGCGAAGGCGGCGTAAAAGTCAAAGACGCCCGACAGCCAAAGAGAGAACACCATGACCATGAGGAAGAAGACGAGGATTAAGTCGGCGTCCATGGTGACGCAGGTGAAGAGAGCAGTCTCTGAAACGCAAATCGGAAATGTTGGTGTTACTGCAGAGGCTCTGTTTGATAGGCGGCGTTGGTATGCTGTTGGAACCAAAGCACAACAACGAAGGTTGGAGCAAGCAGTGAAGAAAAAGAAGAGGAAGAGGAAGGGTGATCAGGTGTGCGGCGGTTTTGTTTACGTCGGGTGTGCAGTCGTGTTAGCGTCGCTCCAGAAGGCAGCTCATTCACCATCTGGCTCAACGCCCGCCGCCAACGCCGGCGGTAACACATATGCACCCAGAACACGGCCTACTTGTGTTAGCTAGTCCATTCTTAGGCAGACCAGCAAGCTGAATCCGCGCCCGCAGGCCCGCGCAAGAAAGATCGCCGTGGAGTTGTTCAGCGTATGGACTTCTTGACCCTTGGGCACCTCCCCTCCGTTCCATAACACTTCTGATCGCCCTACTACCGTATCCGGAAGCCTTGGATAACCGCTTCCTTCGAATCAATCCCATTTGTCCAACTCACGCGCACGTCGAAGCCCACGAAGTCATGATGTTGGTTCCACGCAGACCGAACGCGGTTATCCACTCATACTTTGGCACCACCAACTGTTCCAGCCCGCCCCTCGTGACTACGAAGTACCGGTGATGGATGGTATCCTCTCCAGAAAACTGCTTTGCCGCACAACAACCTCCAATACACACCACACTAGAGTTCAATGTGCTCCTCGAGGAAATGGGACCACATTCTCTCGCTCGCATTGCCAGGATTGGGAGGCTGAAGGGGTAACACTTATCCTTAATATACGCCGCTAACACGCATGGAAGACATTCAGCTGCTTGAAGAACTGATTGGGATGCTCAAGCTCGAGCGGGAAGAACTTCTTCAACACGTAAACCACGAAGCGATAGGCCCGTTGCACTCGCGAAGCATCTCATGGGGATGAAGGTCCTGAATAGGGCCATGAACAATGACGGGGTGTCGCTACAATACATCGGGTCTTTGGGAGGATATTTTTGTCGAGGAGGGCAATACAGAGCTCTGCCGGGTCTGCGATTAGGTAAATCGCCGTCCTGCTCCAAGATTCCATAACACGAAGAAGGACACCGCGGGACCAGAGACGGGTGCGGCATAGTATCTCGACGGACACACGATGAGCCAGTATTCTCTCTGGGGAGCCCGGCCGGCGCGCTGAACGGGGGTACTGGAAACCTCAACACCAGCTAATCGTGGTCTTCATTTAGACTCCAAGGATCCTACGCACTGTTCGACCTTGATTGGCACCCTGACTACCGGAAAGTCACGCGTGTTCGCCGCCAAAGCCCAACCTTCCTCCTCAGCTCCGCTCCATTCGTGCATATTCTCCTGTGATTGAAGTCGCATGCACTAGAAGAAGCCCCCCGGCCGCTTTCCATTCAAGGAACACCAGCCGTTAACCATACGCGCTCGAGAAAATAAGCCGTCGAACGCCTATATACCGAAAGCTGATAACACTCGATTTACCGGGTTGGGTTCTGGGGAATCGCTACATGTCCATTCCCGCTGGCGGTTCAGGGAGATAATATCTGAGCCATCGGAATTCTGGTCTTGCTTGAAGCATACGTATCGCAATGGTAAATTCTGCTCTATAGTTGTGTTGCGGAGCTGTTTTTCCATATCAACATAGTGACCCGCAAAGAATAGTGACCCGCAAGGAGCAGTCATCGCTCCCTTTGCGAGGTTCTGCTGGTTGTGGGCATTAGCCATAATGGCTTTCGCGACGTTGCTAGTGATGCTCGCTATATTTCACGTGAACACAAGCGCCGACGGCTTTCAGTTATCTGAGTTGAAGTTTTTTTGCGCCCTGATCCACTGCAAGTTATAGGGCTCCCAGCAGATCTTTGAGCCCTCTCTTGTTCTCTATGAGAGTATGTAATTGTGACCAATCTCCTAGCTCATCGACCCATGGTGAAAAAAGATGACATTGGCAGCATGCTCTTAGGGCTCGGTCCTCATGCTGAACGTTCTTGTTGGGTGGTCCGTAGTAGAAAACAATGTGAAGCGTGAGATAGTAGGTGAAGCTTGAGAAAGTGATTTCCTTATTTGCGATGAACTCTCCAGACGCGGGTATTTTTCTTACCCTTTATTTATCGAAAGACAAAAGGAACGGTCTGCGAAGTAGAACAAAAAGTCAACTTGCTGTTGGCAGCGTCAGCTGCCAGGCGCAGAGGTCTACAAAACCCCTTTTCAGGAATTTTCCCCCTCTACCCCAGCTGGGAAGGTGGTGGACCGTGGTATGGGATGGTTGTCTCCGTACCGAACGGCGCTCCGTACCATAGGCCCCGCTTTGCGAAGACCCTTAGGTGAAATATTGACCTTGCTGGTGGAACTCATAAGCATTAATTGGGCCGACGTCGGGTAGACGAACAGGTCCTTGTGAGAGAGAAATGAGTGAGACGACAATGCATGATTAGGGCAGCTTGACCACCAGGGCTCCTTCCATCTATCTCTGGGAGTGGCGAGTCACCTGCCTTGTGTTTCTATTACCAGCCCCTTCAATGCATGTCGGCTCCTGTAAGTTGCGATATGAACAGTGACATTGTCCAAGTCTCCGAAGCCAAGTTCTCGCATAGTCTCGAACCGATTATGCAGCTTTGGAATGCTAGACACGTGAACCAACGTGAACAGAACATTGTTCTAACTCAACGATTAAGCACGATTCCTTCCTTCCGACTTGAATTGTTTGCTTTCTAGAGGTCGACAAAATTTCCATTTCATCTTATTTCCTGTGTGTTAAACCCAAAGACGCCCTCCAAAGTGTTTCCTATTAACCGCAGGTGTGTTGACGTCTTCTTGCGAGTTTGAAGGCCATGGATGTCTTCGACTTGTGGTTATAGTACGGCGGCCCTGAGCTCGAGTAGAGAGCGCTTGTTATGCTACAATGCCGTCTTACGCGGGTTGGGCTGGCTGCGCAACAAGACAGCCAAAATTAGGATAGTCAACGCGTCGGCCGGCAATGCTTTAGCCAGCCATCTATACGGGAGATTTTGGCAATGACGGACCCAGTAGTCTGGTTTGCTCGCAGAACTGGGAAACCTTAAAGAATGAAGGGCGTGTCAAATCACGAAAAGGAACTCATCGGACGTATTCATGTAAAACCGCCGTGCATAGAGACACAACATAAGCGCAGGCGTTGCGAAATTGTAGAACAGCATGGAAGATCAATTTCGTAAAACCGCTTTCTTCCGTGAAGCTATAAGGCTTTGTATAACCAGGAGCTCTATACTGGTACCTGTGCCCATTCCAAGGGAGACACACGAGATGGAACTTTTAAGAGAAACGCCTTTGAACCATGAAACCAATACCATCGCTCAATGGATAGAAACCCAATAAGGAAACAGAAATAAGGAAAAACAAACAAATGTAGCTAGCGCCTTCCAGAATGAGTAATCATGCTTCTGATCGGCATACCAATGAGAGCCTGGAAAGGGTAAGCGCTTAGAACTGCTTGCGCTCTACTCCACCGTCAGGACCGGCCACGACGGGCTCCTTCGGCTCCTCCTGCTCCTTCGGCTCGTCCAGCTCCTCCGCCTTCTCCTGCTCTTCAGTCTGCTTCTGGGAAGCCTTCTCCTTGGCCTCGCTCCGGATCTCATCCAAGAGGTTCTTGGTTTTGGCGAAGGGAATCGGGGCCGGCTTGCCCTCCTCCTCCTCCGCCTTCGGCTCCTACTCGCCGCTTCCCTTGCCCTTCTCCTCTGCCTTGAAGAGAGGGTGTAGCCCCGTCGGCATGGGCCTGTCCTCAACAATAGCGTAAAGAGAATCGCTGATCGTCTTCAGCACACCGGGTAGGATCTTCTCAGTCGCGGACATCGGCCTCCTCAGCATCGCCGCAATCTCATCGCCCTGGTCGTCAAACTGCTCGTGGCCCCAAGCCTTCTGCTCGAACTCTCCGAGCATCTCCGCATCCTGTTGTTGACAAAGCCTGAAGTCTTCGTCCGTCGGCTGCCTGCCGCAACGCTCCGCTGCCTTCTCGAACATGGCGCGCAGGTGGATCTTGTCCATGCCGACGGCGCCGGGCGCGGGCACCTGCGACTCGAGGCCCGCCTTGACGCGCAGCTCCTGGTACATCTGGACGGCGCGGTTGTGGAATTTTTGGAGCACGCAGATGACGTTCTCGCGGAACTCAAAGGTCGCCCGCATCCCGTGAATCTCGCTCTCGCACCCCTTGTGGTGCTCGGCGACTCCGTTAAGGGTGGTAATCTGGTTCCTGGCGTCCTCAAGCTCGCTTCGGGCGTGGGTGAGCTGGCGATGGAGGTCGTCCATGGTCTGGCGGACGCCTGCGGCGAGGCTAGCATCGCTGCAGTAGCGCTGGACGAGCCGGGCGTCCATTGCGACCAGCTGTCGTTTGAGGCCAGCCGCCCTGGACGCGTCGGGGCGGAGCTTAGCGATCGCCTTGCGGGCGTCGTCGAGCTGCTCGTCCTTGAACGCGACCTGCCAGAACTGGGCCAAGTTGTCATCATCAAACTTCTTAATAACATGGGCCTGGGCGTTGAGCTGCTTCTTCAGGATGACGACCTGCCGGCGGTACCGCTCCGACTGGTCCACCAGGCGCTTCTTCTCGACGAGGATTTGTTGGACCTGGTCATCCACCGCCTTGGTGACGAGGTCCCCGCAGACCTGCTGCTGCAAGGCCAGCTGCGTCTCCAGGTCCTTGACGCGCGCCTTGAGGTTCGCGTTCGCCGTCTTCGTCAGGTCGAGGTCGACCGCCAGAGGCTCCTTCTCGGCAAGCAGCTGGTGGATGTAGCGGGTCTGCCGGATGTTCCTGTCCTCGACCATGCGGTAGTCCATGTCGTCGCGAGCGAAGCGGTTGGCGTCTTGCTCGGCCCAGAGGACGCGGTCCCGCTGGTTGGTGATGAAGCCGTCGCGCTTTATCACCTCCTGGTCCATCCGATAGCAGATTTCCATGAGATGCTTCTTCTCTTGCTCCAACTTGACAATGACGTTGTCTCTGTCCGCGACGTCGGTGCGCAGTTGCTTGACTGCATGCTTCTGCTCGATGAGCTTCCGCTGACTGGTGACCCTGGTGCGCCTCTTCTCGTCTTCGAACGCGTGGGTCATGGCGGCGAGCTCGTCATTGTGCTCCTCTTCAAGCTGTGCCATGTTGGACTCGTGCACATCCTGCAGAGAGTCGACCGCGTCGAGGTGCTTGGTGGCCGTCAAGCCGATGCAGTGACCGTTGCGGAAGACGTAGCCGGCGGCCATCTTCCAAATGCTCTTGCGTTGCTTGGGGACGAAGTCGTCGCTGTCCAAGGTAATGTCAGACAGCCAGTCCCCAATGGGGCTGGGGTTCGAGGAGATCGTCAAGGTGGTGGGCAGGGTGGAAGTGGCCGAAGCAGTCTTCGATTGGCTCTTTCCATGAAGGCGGACTAGCGCATCTTGAACGGGTGTAGGGGTAGGCGCATGGTGCAGATGATGAGAAGCATTGGTGAAGATGTTGGACAGGACGGGCTTTGCTGACCAGGGACGCGGGACGAGCTGCGGCTCGACCGGTGAATCTTGAAGCTGGGCAATTTCAGGAGACCGCAGCTGCTTGGAGAGGAAATGGAGGCGCTTGGTTTGGCGCTTGCCGCTTGAAGGGGAAGCATGCGCCTCAGGTTGGGAGGACTTATGCTTCGCGAAGTTGAACCAGCTGAATATCGGCATGATGGCAGTGTTCCGCTTCGAGTGAGCTGCGGAAGGCAGTCAAGTAATTGCTGAAGTTGCTGTTTTTGGAGTCTGAATGCGATCGCTGGCAGGAGTAAGAAGATTGGATGTCGTTGGTAAAAGTAACAGAGTGGACGACGTTGTGGGGGAAATGGAGAGGACGGTCGGCGCAGTAGATTGGCATAAAACAGTGACAGCGGCGGGTGATGCACTAGCGCCTGAAGCTTAGCGCTGCCATTCGCCGCCCAGAAGTGTTAACACATGGTGGTCTGTGCGATGGTGGTGAATGAAGGCGGGCGAGAGGGCTGCCCTCGCACCCTTCACTGCTGGCGATCACCTGTGGCAACAGCAATAAGAAGCACCATGGGGCCTACTTACTAGTAGTATCTCTTGTATATAAAGAAATCCGAACATCCTATACCTCTTTAAGCTGTAGTGACTGCTCACTGCGTAGCCACACTTCAACATTATGCAGCCGGAAAGTGTTACACTCGCCCGTCAAGACAGAGGATCAGCGCAGGATTGGATATCTTTCAAAGAACACACGCCAGATAAGTATATGGTGCTCAAGTGTGACCTGCTCTGTTTGCCCCTTAATTGCTCTCCGGCCCAGCCTCACAACCTTGTGTTAGTTGCGTAGAGTTATTATGACCGGCTGTCTCTTTTATTTGTTTAACTCATCACATTACTCCATTGTGTTTGCGTGATTCTTAAAGATGGCAATCGCAGATAATTCTTCACATGTGGTAGGAATACTGTTTTTGGACAAAAGCTGTTTATGCATAGTACCGAGCGCGCACTTGAGATTTTTCGGCTGTATAATAGATTACTGGTACTATATCACGATAGCTTCTTGTTGATTTTGCCACGAGACTTCATTCATATAGACACAGAAGTAGAAACGAAGTCTATAATGTCTGGAAGTAGACGACGTTCTCGGCTTTCACTAACGAAAGAAACCAAAACAACGATACGATTGCCAACCAAGCACGTAGAAACAGACGAGCAAAGCCAACTCCACAGGCAGCTCCAACAATCAACCGCCGTAAAACAAACCACAAACAACCCTCGCAGAAGCATACGGGAACCACGCAAGCACCATCACAAAAGCTCGTCCAGCCCATTCCACGATTCCCCCACCTGCACGAGCTCCTCCACGTCCTCCCCCTCCACCGCACCCATCACCCACTCCTTCAACGCAACGCCCTTATTCCACTCCTGCACGAACCGCTCCATCTGCTCCTTCTCCGCCTTCTCCTCCTCCAACTCCCTAATCCGCGCTATCAACCCGGCCGCCCGCTGCACCGTCTCCCCCCACACGCGCTTCCGCTCCTCCTCGCCCTCCGCCACCCGCCGCTCCGCCTCCTCGCGCGCCGCGCGCTCGGCCGCCAGCTCTTTCTGCAGCCGCCGCACGTCCGCCAGCGACAGGTTGATGAGGTTGTTGCGGTTGAGGACGGCCTGCCACAGGTCGGCGTTGTTCTGCGCGAGCGCCGCCGCCTGCTGCTGCAGCAGCAGCGCGTTTTCCTGTTCCCGCGCCGCGGCGTCCCGCTTCAGTTGCGCGTTTTCCGCCGCCAGCGCGTCGCATGAGCTGATGAGCGAGCGCTCGGTTTCGATGAGCTTGTCGCCGGCGGAACGCAGGTCCGCGACCGTCTTCTCTAGCCAGTGGTGGGATTGTTGGAGCTCGCTGTGGGCTGTTGCGAGCTGCTGCAGCTGGCTGTCGCTGTTGTCGTCGTCGTCGTTGTAGTTGTTATTGTGCAGCAGCGCCGCGTGAGGCTGCTGCGGGACTGCGTTGGGATGCCTCAGATGCTGGTGATAGGCTGGGCCTGCGGAGATGTGGGTGGTGGAGGAGAAAGAGGAGGGGGAGGAGGTGTTGGTGAGAGTATCGCTGATGTACGACATTTCGGTTTTTGTTTTGTGGTTTGGTTTGGTTGGTTTTGAGGATGTGGATGTTGTGCAAGAATGGTATCTCAAGTCCTCTGGTCGTGGTAACCTCTGTGGATGAGTTGCAATCTTGGTGTTCGAGACTGGAGAATGCATTGCAGGAGGACAAGCTATATATACCAACCATCTTGAGGGTTGAGGCAAGTCGGAAGTGCCATGGCAGTTCAAACGGGCAGAAGCGTAAGCCGGGCAGAAGTGTGAGCCAGGGCCTTGTGGTTGATACTCCAGTACCGTGGTCCAAAATCAGGGACTCAGTCAACCGCTCTTCGACGAATGTGTCTTCGTGGCTCTACCCATACAGTAATGGCTTCCAACCAGGCAGGGAAATTTTTCTTACCTGCCACGGTATACGACTGGCAGGTATTTACGATTCTATCCAGACTACACAGCTCGTGAAACGGAAGGGGAGATTTCCAAAGGAGCATGAACCGACTCAAGGAGGCCACTTATTCACGGCGAAGTATTTTCCTTTTCGAGTATCTTTGTACCGATGAGCAGCGATGAATGGGCAGCTGGAACAGGGATAAGGACACGATGCACGAATTAGCGAGCAGCAGCTTCTCGGGCTCTCAGGCGAATGAAAAGTTCACCAAGCTTCCGCATGGACAACGATTGGAACACTAACGAGGTGTGACTTTCTTTTGTGATTCATAACGCTTGCCCTAATCCAGGGCATAAGCATAAACCCAGACTCCGCCGCCCAACCATAGCAATAGCTCCGCGCTGTGGGGTCGACATTAAAAAAAATCATAGCGCCGAATGCCGTACAAACAACAATGAACCTAGAACACCGCAAAGACGTAGAGTAGCAGGAAAAAAAGAAAGAAAAAATCCTGTCGCCGTATGTAGCCTTCTTTATGCATACCTTCGAAAGCAGTGGGACCATTGCACTCTGCAGCTATTGTTCGCAGAAACACATGAACAAGGTTCGCGAAGGTGAAAAAGTCCGGTGACGGCACTCACGCCTCGCCGAACAAGCGAGCGGTGATGTCGCCCATGTAGGCCTCCTCGAGCTCATAGTCCATGCCGTCGTTCTTGTCGATGCCGACGTACTCGAAGGCCGCGACGACACTGTCGACCTCGAAGCCCATGGCCACAAAGCGGTCGATGAGATCCTTGTTGTAGCCGTGGTACCTGTCACGCCATACACAGTCAGCACAGTAACCCTCTCTCCCCTTTCCCAAGGACGGAGTGAGCCAGATGTGTACGTACGCAGCCAGCTTCGCCTTCTCCTCCTGCACCTTCAGCTCCTCCCGACGCCGCTTCAGCGTCTCCTGCGTGGCGCCGCCGCTCCCGCCGGCTATCTCTTTCTTCGGAGCATTGGCGAATTTGACAGCCCACTCCCGCGCCTTGTGCTCGAACTCGGCGGGCTGCTTGAGCAGCATGCCAGCCACCTCTGCGTCCTGCGGGTCCTTGGGCTCGGGCGTGCTGAGCAGCGATTGCAGCGATATGAGGGCGGATTTGATGGTCAGGACGGGCGACCAGGCTTGTGAGAGGGTATCGAGACATATGGCGCCCTGTTGGTTGTTGAGCGTTGCTGGTTAGTCGGGGGGAGTGGATTCAACAGTGGGATTCCACGGTACGTACGGTCTGCGAGCTGACGTTGGGATGCCAGATCCTCGTCTCGAACTTCATGACGGGCGGCCTGAAGGGGTAGTCGGGGGGGATCTTGATGTCGACCGAGTACTCGCCGCCCTCGTAGGGCGTGTCGGGCGGTCCCTTGAAGAAGCCACGCAGGTGGGTGAGGTCGTCATCGCGGTGCGTGTCGACGCGGATGCCAGAGTGCGAGTCGGACTTGATGTCTGCGATCTCCTTGGCGATGCGGCGGGCGCGGTTGGAGGCCATGGTGTGGAATAAGAGAGGCCGGGAGTGAGTGTTGGGGCGGTGGAGGTTCAAAGTGGGTGGCCGGGGTTGGCGACGCAAAAGCAATATGGGTGGAAGGTGCCTCTATTTGGGAGTGGTCAGCGCGATACCGTGATGGCGGGGCGCGTGCGGCGGGGTCGCGGAAACGAGCGGATTCTAAGCATTCACAACGAAACTCGTTGGCAGAGAGCAGACATCGCAGGAAGTGGTTGGGCGCTTGAAGAATGCAAGGCTGCTGCAGGCGCAGCTCCGGTGCAGCAACGACGGGCAGAACTCACATCGAAGTCTGAGTTGAGAAGCAGCAGAACTCGAACGGTCGAGGCTGCACCAGCTCTGAGTCGGCGCCAATGTGAGCGATAGATATACTGTGCTTGGGCAAACAGGGCTGGGAGCAGTTCGACGTGGTCTGCCTGGTGTGGGTTGCGAGACGGCGCGCCTCACATCCAATGACGAAGGTTGTCGGTGGAAGCCGGCAGAAATCACGTGCGCCAGCGAGCGCGTCCATCGCCGGCGCTCCAGCTCCAACAGCTCCGACCTGCCATTACCAACACCATCGCCCAAGCCATCCGCAACCACTCCACCCTCCGCCATCCGCCCGCCGACCGGCCTCGCTCCGCGTCGCTCTCCTCTCCCACACCCGTGACACATCACCCACCCCGCGCCTGAAGAGCCGCAACCATGGTGAGTCGCCGCTGTGGCCAGCAGAGCTCCAAACATCGCATGCTGACGTCGATCTAGGGTGCAAACCAATCTCAAATGGGCGGCGGCCCGCCCGGCGGTGACAAGGACAAGAAGGGCGACAAGGTACGCATCTGATTGCTCTACCACGCCATTTCGGCCGCTTCGCCTCCGCAGTTCCAGCCACTGACAGCGCCTGGCCATGTAGAAGGATAAGCCCAAGTACGAGCCCCCGCCGCAGCCCACCACCCGCCTCGGCCGCAAGAAGAAGAAGAACGCCGGCCCCAACGCCGCTTCCAAGCTCCCGACCGTCTATCCCACCGCCCGCTGCAAGCTCAGGTATCTGCGCATGCAGCGCATCCACGACCACCTGTTGCTGGAGGAGGAATACGTTGAGAACCAGGAGCAGATCCGGAAGTCCAAGGCCCAGGCTCAGAGCAACGCTCCCGCATCAGCTGGCGGCGATGCGGATGCCATGGACAGGAACGCCGATGAGAGGAGTAGAGTGGATGACATGAGAGGTAGCCCGATGGGCGTTGGCAACCTGGAGGAGCTTATTGACGACGACCACGCCATCGTCTCGTCCGCCACCGGCCCCGAGTACTACGTCTCCATCATGAGTTTCGTCGACAAGGACCTACTCGAGCCCGGCGCATCCATCCTGCTACACCACAAGTCCGTCTCCGTCGTTGGTGTGCTGACCGACGACACCGACCCCTCCGTTTCGGTGATGAAGCTCGACAAGGCGCCGACCGAGTCGTACGCGGATATCGGAGGTCTGGAGTCGCAGATTCAGGAAGTAAGAGAAGCAGTCGAGCTTCCGCTGTTGCATCCGGAGCTGTACGAGGAGATGGGTATCAAGCCGCCGAAGGGTGTCATTCTCTACGGTTCGCCCGGTACCGGCAAGACGCTATTGGCCAAGGCCGTTGCCAACTCGACAAGCGCGACATTCCTGCGCATTGTCGGTTCTGAGCTCATCCAGAAGTACCTTGGTGACGGTCCCAGGCTAGTACGCCAGCTCTTCCAGGTCGCTGCCGAGAACGCCCCGTCCATCGTCTTCATCGACGAAATCGATGCCATTGGTACCAAGCGTTACGAGTCGACGTCCGGCGGTGAGCGTGAAATTCAGCGTACCATGCTGGAGCTCCTCAACCAGCTCGACGGTTTCGATGACCGTGGTGATGTCAAGGTCATCATGGCTACCAACAAGATCGACACCCTTGACCCCGCCCTCATCCGTCCTGGTCGTATCGACCGCAAGATCCTCTTCGAGAACCCTGACCGTAAGCAAAAGCCCTCCCCTCGCTCTCTAGAGATTTCAGCTGCTGACCGATCCGCACAGAAAACACCAAGAAGAAGATCTTCACCCTCCACACCTCCAAGATGTCCCTCAACGAGGACGTCGACCTCGACGAGTTCATCAACCAGAAAGACGACCTCTCCGGCGCCGACATCAAGGCCATCTGCTCCGAAGCCGGTCTCATGGCCCTGCGCGAACGCCGCATGCGCGTCCAGATGGCCGACTTCCGCACCGCAAGAGAACGCGTGCTCAAGACCAAGAACGAGGGCGAGCCCGAAGGCTTGTACCTCTAAGCTTCGCTTTTCTTTTGAGTGGACGAAGGAAGGGAGGATTCCATGTGCTAGAAATGTTATGGTGGCAGGAATCCGAGCTTGACGAAACGGAATGGCATGGGTTTATGCTTAGACGTATGCAATGGTGCGGAGGGGGGCGAGCAAATGCTAGATGTACTAATAGGAGCGTACTCGATGAATGCGGCGCGCTACGATATTGCCGTTCATGCCTCCGCTTGCTTGTCCTGCTTGCTTGTCTTGTGCGCCTGAGATCGGGGCAGACCCTCTTGCTAAACCAAAGTGGCCCGTGCATTTGTGTTTTGCTGACAAAAGGCTGGTATAAATTTATTATTAATGTCATAGGTCGTTAAAGCTATCGTCTGGATACGAATGTATAATTAATAATTAAACATTCCCATTCGGACGATGGCTTCAATAACCCACCGATGTTGAATTTACGGTTTTAAGGTGCAGAGATGACTATATTCAGTTATATGGCGTTGTCTTACTAACGAAGTCCGTCTGGCAAGAGGGTCTGCCCCGATCTCAGGCGTGTCTTGTGTGTCTTTGGTGGAGGGATGTGATTTGTCTGGTCATCGCGATGGAGATGTACTGACCTGCTCGCTTCTCTTGCGGAGTTATGCAGGATTGCGGGGGATGTAAGCGTTTGATCCATCAGTGGCTCGTGAAGGTTGTGGCGCTCTTTCTATGTGGGCAGTTGAAAGGAGCAATTGGACCGTGATGCGAGTATTCAAGTCTGTCAGAATATTAAGGCCGCCAGCCAGCACTGGAATAATTGCGGCGTGGTGCTTTTCTCTAGCTCACCCTCACCTCAGCCTTCCCCCACCCAGCTCTTTCCCGTCATCTTCCACAGTCTAGACCTCCAGCCTACTCTTCGCTTCCCCACCCAATCCATGAAACAGCAGCTCCGCCGCTGCCGTGTCACATACCATATGCTGAACGTACTGCAGCATGCTTCCTTCCTGGGCTCCCGACATTGGGTTCATACGATATGCAATATTACCCCGCTTTGTACACAAGCTATAATACCTTCTCGCTTATTGGGTACGCCGTATAAGAGGCAATTGATTGACCAGGAAGCTGTGAGGCTGAGTGCGGGGTCGTTGGTTTTCGTCATATTTGCAGCACGCTTTCCGTGAATGGCTTTTTAATCTCGCAAATGAGAACTAAGGCAATGAAAAATAATTATAGAGATCTAGACTGCTCCGGACACAGCTGAAGTGTTCGAGGCCAAAATCGAATGTATTGTAGGATTGGTTCAAGGTAACTAAAACAAACCATTAAGAAATGAGGGACGCATGCGTAGAAATCCTTGTCAATACATTTGTACCCGAGCACACGTCAGCCCAGACCCTGTCTCATGCAATTTAAGCCGCAGTTGAAGAGTCAAAGGTGAGGGGTTTGGTCTCAAACCAATCAATTGCGTTCATGGTCGTGGATCTTCTTCGATCATTGACAGAAGCTATTTCATGTGACCTGCTCATTGATGTCATGCAAGAAAATCCAAATTCTGTCAAGTATGCCGAGGTAAAGATGTGCATGCACGGAGCTTGAGCAAGCCATTAGTATTTAGGCATAAGCTTGCCCGCACTTTCTAGACTTTCTCGATATCTTCTCCAGCATCAATTCGTATTCCTCCGACCGGATTTCTTGGTCGAATTTGGCCCCCCTTAATCCACATATTCCCAAACACCAGAACTTTACACGCTGCTGATAATTGGTCGCCCTTTTCATTTTCTTCGGTAGGTCCAGGTTTATGCTGGCAGCCTTACGGATTTCCTGCATATCACGTCTTGGGGCTCTGAGGCCTTAGTGATGATGGCGTCCACCAACCCTCAAGATGAGACACGAACCGGAGAGGCACCTCCTTCGCAGCCAGATGGACACGCAGGTTCTGATCCGTCCGAAGAGCGTCTGAGTCTTGATGACTCAGAAGATCATTCAACTCCCGATCCCTTGGAAAGTTCCGATCGCACAGAAGAGAACTCAATCCATAGCCGCTCAGAGGAGCACCCAATTTCCGACCGCTCGGAAGAGCACCTAAGCTCCAATCACTTAGAAGAGCATCCAAAACTTAATCTCTCGAAGGGAATTGAAGAGCTTCTTTGCGATTTCGAGAGTTACCAGAAGCAACAGCTTCAAATTCTCCGCGCAATCACCCATAATGTATGTTCTATGAAGCAAGGACAGAGATAAGATATATTGGGGCTTCATTGTATTATGATCATTTCAATTGCTTCAGGCCACCAGCAAGTCCCAACGTCCTACTGTGGAGCCAATTCTACCCACAAATACATAGCGTGTGATCAGAGTTTCCCACGACATTTGGAAAGGGATTCAGGACTGGAACAACAGACTGAATCCACGGACTGAGCCTATCGATTACGAAGTCACTTTCAAGGACAGCGAAATTCGAGACCTGAGAACCCCGATTCAATTATGCATGTCAAAGATGCCGGATGCCTCAGAGCAACCTCACGACCTCGCCTTTCTTTCTCTCCTCGACAAAGTCATCAGCAGTCATTTTAGACTTACAGATTCACCGACTGCAATTGATGATGATTGGAAGGTTATACAGTACCAGCTCGCAATCTCCGGTTGGGCTCAGTCCGATATAGGATCTCTTCTTTAATAAATGAGGATATTCTAACGTCTAACTACAGATGATCGTGAACTTAAATCATAAGTTCACAAATAATGATCTCATTTGCGCTCGGATTATGTATGCCTCAAAGATTTTCATCTATTCCGGGTGTCTTACAAGCTGATTACGCTCTCTTTATAGATACATTTTCAAACAGTATGAACGCCTTAGTATCCGTTAGATTCTTCAATCAGTTCGTCTGTTCGCAAACTTTTCGACAGTGCCGAAACAGCAAGGCAACCTTTACAAGCTTTTGATGAAATTCGTCATCGGATACGCAATGGAATGGAAAGTTTTCAGATGGACCGGGGTTTTCTCGGTGGACTTCAGCACTCTTCAGTTCAATATTCGGTTTTTTGAAATCCCTTTCGACAATTAGAAATCGGACATTGAGAGAATAAAGCGACAGCCTGGACGCCTGCCACAAACAGAAATGCTTGGGAAATTGGATATATTCCTCTTCCAAGGAAAACGGGGCCTATGATAGCTGAAAGACGTGTGTCAGTTTTCATGGCATACGGGCTGCCCAAGGATACCCCATACTGGACCATTCTCAATTTTTCGGGCCGAAACCCCCCACATACAATTCCCCTGGAGGATAGGATCTGGTATGTTCCCGATGGTTTCTCTCATTTCGAAGCGTGGTATGATGTGCTCGATATGGAGCTACTCAATAGTCTATCTGCATGGCACAAACTTCTCTCTGAGATGGACGTTGACATTGGTCTTAAGGTGAGCTTATCTCTTGGCCTGTATTTTGATAGACTAACATAATGCAACAGATTGATGAATTGTGCGACCCTCGGACTTTAGGCGAGCTGATGCGCGACGGAAACGATTCAAAGAGATCAGAGTTTTATTTCGTTTCCTTTTCCATGCTCCGTAGGTTTTCAGACTGTGTTGAAGAAACGCTGAAAGACTTGGAACACAGCTGTCGAACGATCAAACGCAGATCTGAAGAACGTCACATTTCGCCAGAGAGTAAAGAGAAGATCCGGGAAATCAGCATGAACTTCCTAGAGAGACACAGAGGGCCTTTCCAACGTCTGCTTGGTCAGATCCAAAAAAAGATTGATATCATAATGCCTCTGCAGGAAAACGTGAGTATCCAGCACACGCCTTTTTTTTGAGTTACAAGACCCGACTAAGTTTGTTACCAGCTGTTTAATTCGACGTCAATCCGAGAAATAATGGCCACTTGGTTCGCATATCTGAATGTGACCCAGTAAGCTACGCTCTACCTATTTTAACGAGGAGACGCCTCGCGAAGTTCTTGCAGCCTGACAATCTCTGCATCTCCAAGCCCCGCTCCTACGAATTGCGACTGCGACTAGACCAATACTCCAGTATCACTCCTCCACTTACTCGCTTTCCTGATAATCTTCATCCTCTCCGCTCCCTTCGTCTCCATCAACATCTTCCATCTTTGTGCCCTCCGAGGCTGCACGCCACTGTAACAAGCTGCTGCGGATGTCCGAGGCTCCCGGATCAACAAAGGTAGCCTTGATTAGGTTATCAGGCATGTCTCTATCCATGACATGGGTCCATAGAGAACCCAACAAGGCATCGCTGAGGTATTTGCCGGGAGTCATCCAGTTCTTAAGTGCGATGAGATTCTCCATCTCCTCTTCCCAACCCTTCCATTGCATTTGTTTGGCCCACAGCATGGATGTAATCGCGTGATGGAAAAGGCATCGTCTGGCTGGGCGCACAGTGGTTCGGAACGATAATTCTTTACCGTTGATGTCATCGAAGAAGACTGGCTTGTCGTTGACCACGGTAATCATCGTCCTTTTCCCACCCTTTTCCTTGAGTAGTCCATGGTTCAGAACTCGTACCTGGTACTCAGGACGTTCATCGACAGCATAATCCTTGACTGGGACGAGTACGAACATCCCTTTATCGAAGCTATGCTCGAGAGATGAGTGCATGAGCAATCCGTTGGTGTGCGACATGATGAATGACTCGGCATTGTCAACTCCGAAGAGTTTCTCGACATAGCTGTCTCTCTTCGATCGGGGGACAATGTGTGCAGCTGTGACATTCTTCTGACCGGGGATCCATTTCTGGAGGATTGGGCACCACCACTCTCGCGCCATGTCTTCATCGGCCACCGGGTGGTCCCTGAGCCGCGATCCGTCGTACTTTTCAACCAGAAGAGCCTTCCAAGATATCTGCCGACCATTGTATTTCACCTTAAGGCGCCTCTTCTTATTGTCTTTGTTCCATGCATCAGCGAAAGTCTCAGTAAGCACCAGCGTGGTAAGTTCGCTCATGCTTGGCGGGATGTCCCTTTCCTGAAGCTCATCCAGCAGCATAAGCTTCCTCTCGCGAAGCCGCATCTCTTCTTCGAGCGCCAAGCGCTTCTTGCTGAAGATGTGCTTTTGCTCATCTTCAAAGTCTTCGCGGGAGACCTTGCGCTTGCGAAATCGCTCTTGATTGGCTTGGAGTTGTATATTCGAATAGTTGTCCTCTTCGGCGTACTGAAGGAGTTTGTTCTCGAGCAAAGCTGGGAAATCGGTCGCTTCATCGAGTTCTTCGGCCTGGCGGACCAGCTCTGCAGATGTCGTTCGGCTGGCGTTCAGCCGCTCTTCGAAGGTTTTCATTCTCGTTTTCGTTATGCTCAGATCGTTGCTTGATATGACTGCTCGTTGAATAGGACGGGTACTTTCAGACTCGAAGAAGGCTTGGTGTACGCCGCGGGAAGAGTAAAGTTGTCGCGTTCTGGTCAGTCGAGATGGGGTTCGGGAAGGGGGAGCTTTTTAAACGTGCAGGTGCGGTAGCACTTCCACCTGCCGCACTTTTGACTGAGGCACTTGCGACGACCACGAGTCTATTGACCATAATATTTCCAGTCACGAATATAGAGACAAT
>RHKH01000164.1:18046-45301 GCA_009829795.1 Lasiodiplodia gonubiensis | reverse complement strand
AAAAAAAAAAAAAAAAAAAAAAAAGGAAACCAGAGCGAATCTGAAAATGAAACTCTCCTTCATTGCTGGTCCCCTTCGAGATCATTTCTCCAGTACTGTGGCTGTGGCATGAGACCGTAAGAAGTCGGCGACACGGTGGAACGACTCCTTAGGCACCCAGGGAGGTACGGCTTTCGACCTCGGGTCCTGATCAGGGAACGTCTTGACCAACGAGAAAGACATCATGTCCAAATCTTTCGCCCCCACACCTACCCGCATGCACGAGAACGAAAAGACATAGACGAAGACAGCGTGAACGCCCGCGTCGGCGAGCAGGCCGAGCTGCGTACCGATATAGTCAGCCTGCTCCCGCTCGCTGCGAGTCGGCACGACGCCGCCTTGGAAGATGCCGCTGCCGTCGGGATTCGTGCCTTGGAGAAGAAGGAAACCGCCGTCCCCGCGTTCGGCCGCTCCCTCGTAGGCGCAGCAACCGACCTCCATGACGACGAGAGGCTTGCCGAATCTGTGACGCTCGAGGCCGGTCATGTACTGCTCTTCCGTCTCCCCTCGGCGATAGTAATCGAGTCGAACATGTCCCAATCGACAAACTCCCACGTTCCGCTCGAATACGTCAGCGGCCCGCCAAACTTGGCGCGGACGACCTCGACGAACGACCGTAGAATTTCGTTCAGCTTCGTCGACTTCTCACGGACGGGCTCAGGGATGTCGTCCGCCGGAAAGCTGAGTGCCGAACCACGCTACCCGCTCGTTAAACGAGTCGCCGGGAAAGACGCCTTTGCTGAAGATGGTGTACTCGCAGCCGGCAACGAAGACCACGTCGACGCCTTCGTCCCGGAGTGTCTCGGCCACCTGCGCCGCCTCTTCGAGATACACACGGGTTTCGTCGGCACCCGCGTTCATCTTCCACGGGTTGAAGAAGACGGTAAGCCCCACTGCATGTGCAGCGCGTGCAGCAGTTGCGAGTCGAGGGATTTCCTCTCCCTCGATTCGCACGGCGTTGGCGTGCAGGCCGTTGGCTATCACTCACATGTCGTGCTCGACCAGATGAGGATCGAAAGGTTCGACCGAGAACTCTGCATCTTGGAACTTCAGGCCGACGTCGTAAACGACTCCGCGGTACTTCATATTGGCTTCTTCGTTTGAAGTTAGAACGATGCGGCTCCGCACAGGGCTTCGTAAGGATTGAGCACCTAGAGTCTGATATATTGTCTCGGTCTGTTTTTCTGTTTTGTTTTTTGAGTTCCTCCCTTCTTGGTCGCCTCTTCTTCCTCTCACGGACGCTTTTTATAATCGATTGACTATCGCCGAGAACCACTTATTCGCAAAAATCCATACTTCACCCTGCGGCTATCTCCGGTTCCTAGCACAAGCCAGAGCTCTAGAGAAAAGGTACGATATGCATGGTCGCAAACCCTCCCGCTTTGGGCAAGAGGACAGGAGTGGTGGCCAGTGCGGGCTGCGTATTTCGCAAGCTCTGATTGGCCGCACTCGTATTCGTTTGGCGTTCTCCATTGTACTTTCGATAGATGTTTTCGGCTCGGATGTGACAAGACTCCGAAGTTCCACTTACCATGAGGACAGAGTGAACATTGGGATGACGTCAAGTACAGAACTCCACAGGAGAACGGCTAGGACACGGGTCCGAGAAGCCGAAAAAGGGTACGGGGGCCGCACGGAAAGTACGAAGGTCTATCTTGTCCGTTCGTCACGATAAGGTCGGAACTCGGTAAGTTGCTCTCTGCGGAATCGAGGAAAGCAATTCGAAAGGATTTCTGTTTTTTTTTTAAAAGCACATCACAAAAGCCAGTGCGAAGATCTGAGATCAGAAAAAGGGCGTTATTGCTTTGATAAGAATGTATTACCGAATTAAAAATGCTATCTATCAATCCGCTGAAATGGGAAGTCCCAAGCAAAGCTAGGAAAAGGTCAAGCCCGAAACTCCTTCCCGCTCGCCGACAACCGCTCTATGCTCTGCGCGGTGTGTAGTATATCCCAAGTCATATCATCAAACATAGGCCACTACCAGTGTCAATCGAGCCCCTTATTTAGCCGAGAACCTGCTCCTGGCCCTCAACCTCTCGCCGAAGAAGTACAACAACCACACACCAGCGCAGCACACGACCGTGAAGGCCGCCAAGATGCTCACACCGACGCCGACGCCCAGATTGCCAAACAGCGGGCGAGCGAAGTGCACGGCGCCGGCAGCCAGGGTGCTGCGCAGGAAGTCGTTGCCGGCGAACAGGCTGGCGGCGTACTGCGGGTACACGAGGGGCAGGTAGAGGAAGATGCACTGGAGCACGAGGAAGATGCCGACGGTGAAGATGCCGACGCCGATGCAGCTGACGATCCAGTGGATGCGGGGGTCGCTGGTCCAGCCGAAGATGAAGAGGCCGACGGGGCAGAAGATGGAAACGACGAGGGCGGGGATGAGGCGCCGCTCGGGCGAGCCCAGGCCGTGGGCGCGGATCGACGGCTCGACCGACCAGCGGATGTAGATCCAGTAGCTGGCGATAGAGAGCAGCACGCCGGCCGTGATGGACAGGAACGTCAGGCCCATCTGGCCCAGGTTCATGCCGTACATGCCCATGTAGACCTGCGGGAAGGCCTCGAAGAAGGAGTAGAAGATGCCGTAGATGAGGGCCGTGTAGACGGCCGTGAAGGCGATGGCCGGGTCTAGCAGGATGAGCTGGATCGGCCGCCAGAGCGACTCGATGGCCACGTCGCGGACGCTGAGGTTGGCTTGGTCGAGCTCGGACTGTGCCTTGAAGGTCGGTTTGCCGGTGAGGCGGCGCAGGCGCTCGGCGCGGCGGAGCAGGATGGTCGACGTCGACGTCTCGGGCAGGAAGAGGAAGAGGACGAGCCAGACGGGGCCGGCCAGCCAGAGCAGCTCCCATTGCGACCACCGCCAGTTCTCGGCCGTGACGCTGAAGCCGGAGATGATGGGGCCGAGGGCCGGACCGCAGGTGGCTGCGAGCGCCCACAGGCTGAGGACGTAGGGGAGCTTGATGAGGCTGTACATGTCCCCGAGGGATGCGCCGCCGGTTGCCAGGCAGGGGCTGCCGAAGAAGCCCAGCAGGAAACGGAGAACGACGAGACCGGCGAAGTTCTCGACCAGAGCGGTCGGCACGAGGAGGATGACGAAAATGGCGAAGGTGAGCATATAAGGCGGGTTGCGCCCAATGAAGGGAATCTCACTGAGCGGCGACCAGATGAGAGGGCCAATGCCGTAGGCGAGGACGTACATTGACAGTCCCAATGCAGCAGCGTTGATCGAGACATTAAACTCGTGCATCACCCCCTCCTCACTAGGAGCGTAGATGGCAGAGCCCATGTAGACGGCAAGGGTGTAGGCGTAAATCTGGGTGGCGACGAAAGCCTTCTTCTTGAATGACCAGTTCTGCGGGTTGTCGGGATCGTCGGTAGTGTACCAGTCAACAAGGGTTGTCCCATCATCCAGGCGGGTGGGAGTTATTTGCATAGTCGGGCCACGCTCCAGAGTGGCATTCGTGAATTGTTGCTCAAGATCGGCCCTGGTGACAGATCTCTGAAGGGCGGTGCGGGTGCCTACACGCTCGAGGCCGGAGCGGGCAGTGTTTGCAGTTGCTGACTTGTGGAGGGATGTTCGTCCCGTCCGGGCAGTCTCAATCTTCTCGAGGTCGGTGGTGTTGTCGGTTCGTGAAGTATCGACAGTTCTGCTTTTCTCGAGGTCCAGATCCTCTTCCTCTGATTCCCTCTCTTCACGTGGCTCGACCTCTTCCCGGACTGGTTCTATGTCTGGAACATAGGGTTGTTCTACAGGAACTTCCAGAGGGAGTGTGTCGGGGTGAGCGTAGTCATTAGGTAGCTTGTAGTCAGGCTTCTCTTCAGGGTACTGAAGGAGACGGTTTCGTGTGACAAAACGGATAATTTGCCCGATTGGGGCATCCCTGATTAGGTCCGTCATGGTGGTTCGTTGGACCGTCGACTCAAGGTGGGAGGGGCAATGAATAGAGACACGGCTTTGAAGCTGCGGGAAGCAGTGGTTGGGAGGGCTGGTGGATGATGGTGGGGAAGATGAGCCGCGCTGGAGATGTTTAAGTATTCCATCATCAAGTGCATCCTGAGATTAGCATGTCGCAAAGGCCGATAATGACTCCTAAGGCCAAGCTTGTCAGCCTGCATTTCGAATCCGTTGAGCGGACAGAATAATGGGCCGAGCAGACCAGCGTGGCCATGCATGATTAGAAGAGAGCGGAATCAAGGGACTACCAGGCGCCATGGCGACAAAATTGAACGCTGATAGGCTCGTTCGAAGGAGTTAGTTGATGTCGAGCGGACCAAAGACGGTATCTCAGCGGGATTAGCAAGCTGGTGGACTTGGCGCATGGCTGACAAACAAGTCGACTTGGTAAGCAAATCCTGCACTCCTATTGGTCGACAGCGCTTTCAGCTCCTGCAACGTCAGCGGCGCTCAAGCTGTCGCAAAGAAAAGTCTCGATGGTGACAGCGGGCTGAAACAACGAAGTGCCGGGCGACTTTTGTCATCTTCGCTTCGGCTCGCGATAGTTCAAAACGTGCGGCAGCCCAGTAGCTACTTCTGGAACAGTGAGATCTGATTACCACGAAAGATTCTCTCCGAATGCGAAAGACACATGCTCAAGCGGACAGAAACAACGGTAGGCGCAAGAAGTCACTTGCGGAAAGACAGCTGTTGGGAAATGGTTGATCGGAGAAAAGCATTCCCATCTGAAAGAGTAAATCCGGTGGATGGTGAAAAGGTCGGTAAAGCCGAGCGGAGAGGGAGAATGGAAAGACCGGAGAAAAGTAAGCGGAGTTTAGAACGCACGGACCCCATCGCCGACGTCAGTTTGGCAGCTCCGGTGTTGACTGCTGAGCGCCATTTCCACCACCAGCAACCCCAACATGGCCGACGAAGATGTGCAGATCGATGATTTTGGCGTCGACCAGGACGCGCTGAAGGACTTTCTCGGCGGCACCGGCTTTGGCAAGCAGAAGCTCACGGCCGACGTCCAGGCGCAAATCGACAAATCCAAGCGCAAGCCCGCCAAAGACGACTCCGACTCGGACAAGGACAGCGACGACGATAGCGATGATGACGATGACGAGGACGAGTTTCCCACCTCGCACGAGATGGTCATCAAGACCCACGACCGAACCATCACCACCATAGCCCTCGACAAGTCCGGCAACCGCCTGGTCTCAGGCTCCACCGATTGCAACATGAAGTTTCACGACTTCTCCAACATGACTCCCACCACCATTCGCGCCTTCAAGTCGGTAGATCCCACCTCCACCAAGCAGACAACCAATGTCGAGGCCCACCCCATCCACCACATCGCCTTCAATCCCAACTACGCAAACCAGATGCTCGTCATCACCGCGACTCCCCAACCCAAAATATTCAGCAGGGACGGCGAGGTTATCACCGAGTTTGTGAAGGGTGACATGTACCTGCGCGACATGCACAACACCAAGGGCCATGTGTCCGAGGTGACGACTGGCTGTTGGCACCCTACCAATGCCGACTTGTGCGTCACTGCCGGCACCGATAGCACCTTGCGCATATGGGACGTGAACAACAAGCGCTCCCAGAAGGAGGTGATTGTGCACAAATCGAAGCTGGCTGGCTCTGGTGGCCGCACCCGCATGACGGCTGTGGCTTGGTCCTCTCCCGCTCAAGGAGGTCCCAACCTGCTAGTCGCGGCTGCGTTCGATGGAAGTCTGGTCATGTGGAGTGGCGACGGTCCGTTTTCCCGTCCGGCAGGAGAGGTCAGAGACGCCCATACCCCTGACACTTGGACCGGCGGGCTGGACATCAGTCCGGACGGTCGGACGGTCGTTACTCGGGGCGGAGATAATACCATCAAGCTATGGGATACGCGCAAATTCAAGCAGCCCATCTCGACTGTGGCTCACCCCTCAACATCGTCTCAATTCCCCAGCACCAACATCCGCTACTCCCCCACCGGCGCGAACATCATTACCGGCTCGGAATCGGGCCACCTCCACATTCTGAACCCGGCAACCCTGCGGCCGGAACTCGTCACTCCTGTGACGCCAGGGTCGCCGCTGATCGTTGTGCAATGGCACGAGCGGCTAAACCAGATCGTCACCGGCTCAGCCAACGCTGAGACGCACGTGCTGTACAACCCGGAAATGTCGCATCAGGGAGCCAAGATGGTGATGAGCAAGGCGCCGAAGAAGAGGCACATCGACGACGACCCGGCGCTGACCATGGACCTGTCGCAGGGCGTGTCGGCCGACAGCATCGTCACGCCCGGCACGCAGTCGGCGACCAGCTTCGCGGCACGGCATCCGACCGTCGGGCTCACGGCATCGGGCAAGCCGCGCGATCCGCGCAGGCCCCACATTCCGCAGACCACGCCCTTTGCCAAGAGCCAGCCAGATTCGGAGCACATTCGCAAGAACATCCCGCTTAGCTCGATGCGCGAGGAGGATCCGCGGGAGGCGCTGCTCAAATACGCGGAGAAGGCCGAGAAGGACCCCCTTTTCACCAACGCCTGGAAGGAAACCCAGCCCAAGACCATATATGCCGATCTTAGCGACGAGGAGGAAGACGAGCCCGACAAGAAAAAGGTCAAACGGTAAAAAGTGCTTTGCAAACCGACGTTGGTGGAATTCAGGGACTCGGGCGCTCGGACACAAAAACTGTATATAAATACAAAGCTTGCTTCAGAAATAGCAAGCACACTGATGATACCCGCGACAAATAGATGAACATGTGGAGCAAATCTCGTTGACACGAAAGCGTGTGATTTGCCGGAAAGGGCGTGGCGCGATGATTGGCCGCACGATGATGGTGGGAGAGGGTGATCATCTCGCGTGCATGTGAGACGCTTTGCCTTGGCACCGCCGAATCTCTGTCGCTCTTTGCATGGAGCATGGCTTGCACCACCATCCGCGATTCCTGCGCATAGGCCGATGAGTCTGCTACGACGCCCCCGAACTTTCGCACCGAACTCCGCCCAGCGCCCGCCGCGCGACCCCCACGCCCGACCGAGCACCTCCGCCGCCGACACCCCAGACGGGCAACCTCCGTAGCCAGCGCGAACACCCCAAACCACCCCAGCAGCACCGAGCTGCCATGATTCTCCCCAGCGCAGCGCAAGCGCCGCTGCACCAAGCCGTCGCCCACGCCGCCGTCGCCGCTGCCACCGCCATTTCTGCTTCCACCGCCGCCGCGACAACTCCGTCATCATATCCCTACCCGTCCACCAACAACACCCTAGCGCACCACGGCGATGGAGATGGCTCGGAGCAGGGCGACTGGTCGTCCATCATCGGCATCACCACCGCCATCATCGGCAACATCCTCATCTCCTTCGCGCTCAACACGCAAAAGTACGCCCACCTGCGCCTGGCCCGCGAGGCCGAGGAGCGGCGGCAGCTGCGGCGCAAGCGCAGCCAACCCGGCATGCAGATGAACCCGGACGAGATGGCCAAGGCGAACGCGAAGGCGCGCAAGATCCTGGGCTTCAAGCTGGGCAGCGACGACGTCGCCGACGAGGATGACGACGACGACGAGCCGCGCGAGACGGACGCGCTGCTCGGGGATGGGAGACACAGCCACGATGTGGATCGGGCGGCGGGGAGTGATGAGGAGGACATCGCGAACCTGGAGGCGCAGGCAAAGCGGCTGCGCAATTCCCGGAAGGGGCAGCAGACCAGCTACCTGGAGAGTCCGTACTGGTGGATCGGCATCGTGCTCATGATCGTGGGCGAGGCGGGCAACTTCCTGGCCTACGGCTTCGCGCCGGCGTCCATCGTGTCGCCGCTCGGCGTCGTCGCCCTCATCTCCAACTGCATCATCGCCCCCATCATGCTGAAGGAGCCCTTCCGCAAGAGGGATGCTCTCGGCGTGCTGATCTCCATTGGTGGCGCTGTCACGGTTGTGCTAAGTGCGCAGGATAACAATCCCAAGCTGGGCCCGCATGAGATCTGGGAACTCATCAAGACGTGGGAATTTGAGACGTATTTCGGCGTGACGCTGATTACTATATGCGGGTTG
This sequence comes from Lasiodiplodia gonubiensis, assembly GCA_009829795.1. Classification (NCBI taxonomy): domain Eukaryota; kingdom Fungi; phylum Ascomycota; class Dothideomycetes; order Botryosphaeriales; family Botryosphaeriaceae; genus Lasiodiplodia; species Lasiodiplodia gonubiensis. The sequence goes on along the minus strand of RHKH01000164.1, from coordinate 37,272 downwards.
ATGTGGGCGAGCACGAGATATGGCAAAAAGAGCATTTTTATCGATCTGGGTCTGGTTGGCTTATTTGGTAGGGCGTTGTGATGCTCCGTCTGGCGTGATTGTGCTGACCGTTGTGCAGGAGGATATACCGCTCTCTCCACCAAGGGCGTGGCCTCGATGCTTTCCTACACCCTGCTTCACGCCCTGACGTTCCCCGTGACTTACCTTCTAGTCGCCATTCTCGTCTTCACTGCCATCATGCAGATTAAATACCTCAATCGTGCATTGCAACGCTTTGATGCCACTCAAGTCATCCCTACGCAGTTCGTCCTCTTCACGCTTTCCGTAATTCTTGGATCGGCCGTTTTGTACCGCGATTTCGAGCGCACGAACGGCAAAGGCGCCGGCGAATTCGTCGGCGGTTGCCTCATGACTTTCATGGGTGTGTGGGTCATCACGACGGGACGACCAAAAGACGACGACGACGATGAGGAAGAAGAGGAGGAGGAGGAGGAAGAGCATGAAGCTGTCGATCGGGAGCACGCGATCCACCTCGGAGCCGAGGAATACGGCGACGACGAAGTCCACTACGGCCCGACGGGCTACTCCAACGACATCTCGTCCATGTCGGCCCTCACGCCCTACTCGTCGGCCGGCTCGCACCACCGCCGGCCGTCGGTGCACCGCCTCAACACGCCGCACATCACCTTCACGTCCGAGCCGCCCTCGCAGGCCGTCACCGTGGCCACCACGCCCGCCGGCGGCCTCGACATGGGCGACGACGACTACTCGCTCACGGCCAACCCCTGGGCCGACGAGTCCCTCATCTCCAGCCTCACGGCGAACCGCAGCAGCAACGCGCCGCCGCTCCGCCACGCCACCATGTCCTCGCCCATCCTCCCGTCGGAAGCCGAGGCCCTCGACCAGCGCCCCGCATCGCGCCGCCGCGACACCTCGCCCGGCGCTTCGACCTCCGCTTCCACGGCCCAGCAGCAGCACCGCTCGTCCTCGCAATCCCAGGAGGAGCAGCCGCAACGCCCGGCAACTCCCCCTGGACCTGGCCACCTCCGTCGCAAATCCATCAGCACGCCTTCTCCCAGCAAGAAGCCGTCGTCCTTAGACCAACATCCGCTACCCAGCCCGCGCGTCCGCCCGGCACAGACGGAGCCGGCAACCCCGGCATCCCTGTCCACCCCCGCCGCCAAGACGCCCTCGTCTTCCCACCTCAAACGCGGTTCCATCTCCCTCGTCCCGGGCCCCTTGACCAGCCCGCTCAGCTCGTCGCTGTCGGCCGTCGTCGCTGACAGCCTGCGCAAGGGCATGGAGATGCGCAGCCTGTCGTCAGGCACCAGCCACGGCGGCCACCACACCATCCACGGCCGGCCGAGGCGCAACACGAAGGACGGCGTCGACGGAGGTGTCAGCGGCGGCATCGGTGGTTTCGGCGGCTGGTTGACGCACGGCGCCAGCGTGGCGGGGCCGAGGGACGGAGCGAGCGATGCGAGCGCGGCGGTGGCGAGGAGGAGGAGTAGGGGGGTCAGTCAGAGTGAGGGGGTGAGTGGTGTTGTTGCTGCTGCTGCTGCTGCGGGGGATGGTGGTGAGCAACAGCAGCAGACACAGCAGACCCCGGGTGGCAGGGCGAGGAGTTTGAGTAACCCGTTCGGTGCGTTTTTGAGGAAGGTCAAGAGTAGGGGCGATGGCGTGGCCGAGGAGGAGGAGAGCGGTAGTGGAAGTGGTGAGAGGAGCAGCGCGGGCGGCGAGGTGACGAGTGAGGAGGGGTCGGGAGCCGTGACGCCGGTTCCTCCTCCTGTTGTTAGGGAGTCGTCGGAGAGTCGCGCGGAAGATGAGGAGCAGCAGCAGCAGTAGCGTCGGGGTACCGAGGAGTGAGAGGCGGAGGAGCTGATGGATTGTGATACCTTTTTCCTTGGTCCATAATTCCTTGTTCAGGAGAGGAATAATCGCGTTGGATGGTAGAAAACGGGGTTTCTCTGTGTGCGATGGAAAGGGATAGGTTGTGTCTTGATAAGTGTGTCTTTTTTCCTGTTTATCATTGGGAGGCGGCTGAAAGGGCGGATATCTGCTGGTTCACATTGGCTTTTTCTGGATTATTTCTCTCTACATTTGACTGCTGACCACCGCTCAACCCCCTCACACATCATCATCATCAACAACGCGGCGCTGCTCCTGCCCCCGTGTTTTTGTGTGTGGTTTTTTCCTCTTTTATGAGCCGCTTTGGTCTCTCGTCAGCATTTGCGCCGCCGAATTCGCCATGCGCGAGCGTCTGGGCAACTTCCCCCTATTGGGGTGTCATTTCACATCTCCCCGTGTCACTACTTTGCATATATCTGGGCGTTGGAATAGGGGCTTTTTGTTTTTGCTGCGCTTTTCTCGAGAGAAAGGGAGACAAAGGAGAAATTATCGTCTGGCTGTACATCTGTCGTCTTTTTCTTGCTTGTCCCCTTGTCTTCGTACAAACACCTGCAGGCGGTGCTTATTTGCTGCTTTACACCCCCTTTGCGAGTGCGAAAAAAAGTGGTGTGGTTCTCTGTCTACACTTTTTTGAGAAAATGAGCTCGTAGATATGTATGTCACTTTTTCTTCTCTTGTCTCGATCATCGTCTTGGTCACTGTGCACTGTCGGGGTGCTTTGAAATTCTTGTGGTGCCTCAAAAGGGGTAATGGACAGATCGGGGGAGAGTCGTAGGAGGCAGTGGTCCTGGCAGCAGCTGCCTGATCTTGCTTTTTCCTGCAAATCTCACTACTACCCCGCGTGACATAGTGCTGTACTTGAGGCATGCGGAAACTGGCATTTTCGCCCTCTAGTCATTGGATCCGCTGACTCCGCGGGCCGCGCTGCTGCCAGCCACGCACTCCTTGCAGCTGTCAAGAGAGCAGACCTTTAGTTCGGCGTCACTTGACGATGGCATGGCTGGCACGGGGTCAATTCGAGTGCACTTTGATATTCCGTATATATAAGAGGGTGAAGGAGGCTGCTGGAGAAGGCAGCGTGCTTTCAGCTTTCACTTTCTCACAACGTCTCAGTATTCCACACTCTTGCTGCCTGGCTCGTTCGAAGCCTGCAACATACTCTTCTTCGGATGTACTCTATGCTATTGAATGGGTCTAAAATTTGAAATAGCTTTTGATGAGGCCGGTAGGGTGTACCATTATTGCATGATGATGCGCTTGAGCAGTGAATGGTCAAATCACCCTGTAGCAAAAAGGAAAAATGGTCAACTTTGTCTATAGGGTAGGGAATTTCTACACATCAGCGAGGAAACTCCAGGACAGAGCGCAAGCAAGGAGTATTCATGCACACTTCGGGGTTTTGTGCAGATGACATGATGCCTGTATAGCCATGCCATGACGAGATCAGGTCCACCCAGGAAGCCCTTTTATAGGGGGTTGAGGCCCAGGCCATGGGCGTTGGTTAGAACATGATCTCATGCAAGCAAACCAGAAATCCCACGTGCGCTGGAGGACGCCATCGGTTTCTCGACGTTTTGGGAAGGAACTTGCAGCCCAGCCCGTTCACCACCGCCACATGACGGAACCACAGGTTGGAGGGAGTGAATGTTGTGCGTTTCCGCCCTGCTAATCAGTGTCTCGTGCCGGCTTCAGCCATTGGACATTGGAACTTGTGCTGCTGCTGTTGCTGTCAGCCATAGCCTCGGCCTCGTGCAAGCGGCACGGAATGTCCGGGGACTGGCGGCTGAAGTGGACCTCGCAATCCCGTGCAGCGGTGACCTGCAGCTTGCATTACGGAGCAAGTGAGCGGCACGTGGCATCGCGCAGGCGGGATGCACAGATGACGGTGAGAGGGTAGCTCGAAGGGCACGGTACGAGTTCATCTATAAGAGAGGGTGAAATGGATGTCCAGAAACGGCAGCGTGGCTTCAGCTTCCACATCTCCGTTTGTGGATCTGCAAATGCGATACTTTTGCTGTTTGGGAGGGTTTTGCCATTGTCCTACTGCTTCACTCCTGGATGTGTATTCATGCCGACGGGTGTGCTCGAAGTTTGGTTCTGCCATTTGATGATTCCCGTGACAATGTTAGACTTGATATGGTGATGTGTCCGAGCAGTAAATGATCCAGATACTCTGCAGCATCAAAGGTTCATGGTGAGTTGGAAGAGGATGCTGGTATCTCGAAATTTCGGGAGGATGGTTCCGGACGGTTCGGGTGAACGGAGGACGCGGTCGGCTATTTAGCATTTGTCGTAAATCCGTGGAAACGTGGGGGATTGTCAACCCTGAGGTCGAGACGTGTGCGGGAAATACCCAGAACTATATCACCGTCTCTTCCGCCCCAAGCACAGCCTCCACAAATTTCTAGTCTCCTCCACTGCCGAACCGAAATAGGGAAGACGACCGAAAGAGCTACCCCAACTAAGTAAAAGGATGTACGCCTCCGAAGCATCTCGGGGGCGGAACGGTTATGTCTGCTCCCCTCCTCCTGCAACACTTACCGTCGTCGGAAAACAATATCCTTTTCGTGTACGTGGGATGCTTTACCTTGTAAATTCTCCCACCGGCAAGAAAAAAACAAGGTGCAGATGGGACCGATATTCGAGCCCAGTTAATCGTTGGTGGCGTGAGATGGCCCAAAAAGTATGAGCCTCTTCGTCCTGAGAAGCTGCGGGCGGAGTTGGGCACATGTGCATTGCTACAAACCGCAAATCCGACCAGACATCTTCGCCGGCGCTGGTGGAGAAAAAGCCATTGGTCGCCTCGGAATAATTCCGTCGCGAGAGAGGATGCAGTAGCTTCTTGGGATACGCGAGCAAAAAAGGCAGTTGAACGGGGAAAGAAGGAGAACACTGATGACCAGGGCGGGTTTCCCGAGTGCTACGGCTGCAGCAATCGTGGTCGGCGGCAACTCCGTTCACATTCCCTAGTCGCGGCCAAAAGAACGAGAACGACCGAACCGCGGTTCCCAGCAAGTCCTTATTTACTTTCCTCCCTATCGCCCGAGCTGATAGCCAGCACAGCGATTGATCATTTTTCTGACACCGACATCGTGATATCCTCAGAAGCCCATCTCGAGAAGATAGGACCCCCACAAGGTACAAAATGAATGAGTGAATGGTGTGGAGAAATAAGCTTTCAGCGGCGCCGTGCCGCTACATCAAAAACATCCGGGCCGCCAACAAACACCCAGTGATCAGCCGCAAATCACACCCATTCGTATGCAGTTCACTAATCACTTCGCCGCAGCCAACAGAACCCCCACGAAATTTCGGCGACACCGTGATGGAATAAAACCACCGAGCAGCCAACCGGCGGGCGTCGTCACCGCGGCCGCAATTTGGCAAACCCGCGCATGGTAAGTTAAATCCGAATGGCCAGCAAGAAGTCTAAAAAGTCTCGGAGGGGGGGTGGGAGGGACGAAGCTAAGGGATAACAAAGACCGACGTGATGTTGGATTTAAAGCAAAATTAAAGCCACGCCGTCGGACGACGGCCCGGTTGCGGTCAAGCGCCTGACGCCGAGACGGGTTGCGTACTGTATTTGGCAGTAGGTAGGTAAGAGTGAGTAGGGCCGGAGGGCCAAAAAAAGGAAACAGTTGGTCGGCAAAATATCTCACGCCACCCGCCAAAGAAAAACCTTAAAAACTACAAACCCATCCCCCACTCTGCTACCTGTGAACCAGACGGAAGGAGGGTGATCTCAAGATCTTACCAAATTGGATGATCATCCGCCCATTGAAATGGCCGGAGGATCGTAGATCTCGCCCCCAATTTGCTGCTGCGGTTGCCACCAACGAGGCGGAATTGCCGACCAGAAAGCTTGAGCTTGGAAGAAATGGGGGAATATGCGTTAGACTGCGAAGTGTTGGTGTGGCGTAGTGCAAAGTGGGGGCACATGTGAGAAACCAGCTCCGTATAAAACTGCAGCGCCTGCTTTGTCGGAGTCACCTGCTCCCAACCACCTTCCGTTGCGGGCCTTCGCTCTTAGTCAGCACTTCACGATAGTCAGGTATGTTGTTGACCTTTTCATTCATTTTCCCTTTTCAGAAGCAGTCCAGTCCTACCTCGGCTGTTTGCATTTAATATTTACATATCTTTCAGATATCCGGACGCCCTTTTGATCGTCCACCTCAATGGCGAAACCCATTTGGGACGACATGATCATCATGCCTGATGATTCCTTTCCTTCTCCTCCTCCAGTTGCTGCGCCCTGACCGCCCACCAAGCGGCACTAAGACATACCAACCCAAAGCTGGCGCCGATGATCGCTCTCCCTCTTGCGCCTTGCCGCTTTTTCAGCGCCTCGTTGGATCCCAAAATGGTCACCGCATCTTTGAGAACGGCATAACTGAAACCACTCCACACGGTGGTAAGGCCGACAAGAATCTGCAAAGCAGTCACGGCGGAGGAGAGAGTTCCTGCGTCCGTGGCTTTGTAGATGGCTGAGGAGAGGATAGGTTTTCTGGATTCACCTTGAGCTGGGTCGGCTGTGGTTGAGGCTGCGGTGGGTCCGGTGGTGGAAGGGGGAGTTGGGGTGAAGGAAGATCCAGAGGCGTCAGCGGGACTGGATCGACCTCCTTCTGTGGCAAAAGAATTTGAGGAGGCGGGGTCGGCGAGCGCATCACGGGTAGAGGAGGACGCAAGGACAGGGAAGAGAAGAGTCAATCCGATCAGGGCAAGCTGGAGGAAAGTGTTGAACTTGGATACCGTCGTCGGGTGGACCTCAGCGGACGGCAACGAGAAATCCCAGTAACGAGCGAACGTCTTGGGCGAGGGCAGCGATGCGTAGCGGAAGTAGATGGCGGCGATGGCGAGCGCGGCGTCGCGACCGAAGATCAAGATGGCGAGGGAACCTGGCAACGACAAACGTATCAGCAGGCCGGCCAAGTGTCTCCGACAGATGACATCTCGGCCCAACGCAACACCCAAACGGATAGGGTTCGGAGAGCGGGGCGGGGGATTGACAGCGGTGCGGGCGGATGATCACGGATGTGGGGAAAAGGGGCGGTGGGTGTGTGCGCAGGACTGGAGCCGGGGCATACCGGGCAATGCTCCCTTGGCAGCAAGGCAGCCAACGGTGATGGCCATCAAGAGCTTGTCAGCCATGGGATCGACGACGCTGCCGACGACTGTCTGCAATTTCCATCGACGAGCGATCCATCCATCGAGGAGATCCGTGATGCCAGCGTAGGCAAAGAGACCCAGGGCCCATGCATGGTGGTCGTGCAGAATCAGATAGCCCACGGCAGGGGCTGCGATGAGTCGCGAGAAGGTGAGGACATTTGGGACGTTCCAGACCTTCTCGTGTGTCGTCAGCGACTTCAGCTGGTTCCGGAGTTCCTTGGTCTTCTCAATCAGAGGCTTTTTTGGCTGGGGCTGGGATACATGACTCGTTAGCAGATGTGCGCAGGGGTGGAATGGAGGCACATGGTATCCTTGCGAAAATGTTGTCATGAGCACTCGACGGGGGTGGGAAGGGGCAGAGCATCCGGACGTGTGGTAAATGAGGATTTGAAAACAACAAGGACCGAAGGGGAGAATAAAGATAGGCAGCCAATCAGGAGGATCAGACTGCCGATGGGATAAAGCCCATGCAGACCTCGGCACTCAACTGCCGCACATCCTCGTTACCGAAAAGCAGCGAGTCATTACGGCGGAGGATCGTACGATTGGTCGAGGGTGGTAAAGGGAGGAACAGATAGATGAGAATTGATGCTGCAATGTGAAGCACTAAAGGCGGGCGTGGAAACCCGCGTCAGGCCCAGCATAGCACGGATTTGAGCAAATGCCAAAAGTGGACGCATGATTCAGAAGGGGAACACAGACCAGCAGAAGGAGAGCATGAGATAGAGGAAAAAGAAGACTCACCGTCTGGCTGCGGTTGCGGTTTCCCTGCGAGCCCTCGGGCTGGTCGTGTGCTGCCCTGCAAAGCCTCGAGGTAGAGAACAAGCTGCCCTTCGCGCATGAGTAAGGCTTGCTGCCGATTTGGGGCCGTGACGACAGAGGGCGGCGGCACTCACCTGCGCGCGATAGCACATCCAGGCCGGAGACCCTGCTGCGGAGGACAGCTCCCCGGGACGGCGATCCTGGCCGCGTGATTGCAGCCCAACAGGACCTGCGGGCTCCGCGCGAGCTCAGAGGCGGACCTGGCCCACGTGCGGTTTTGGAGCAGCCTTCGCTGCCCAATGGGTGGGAGCCCCGGAGCGGCGCACGACAGCTGCGATGAGCGCGCAACCAGCCGCGCGAGAAGGGCGGTGGGCTGCTGCGAAATGGCGGCCATGGCGCTATCGCATGATGCTGGGCAACGGCACGGCAGGGCTGGTGGCGATGGAGGTCGAGTTGGAGGTTGGGTGTGAGATCAGAGAAGCGTCCTGGCGCTGAGGAATTGTAATTGCTGGCCGGCCGTTGCTTGCCCTGGCCTGTGCACCGCAAGCGAGACGCAGCCTCTCTGCACGCTGCTGCGCCCTGTCTTCCACGGCTTCCGGCGGTCTACAAAATTTGCGCAGTGACGCTGCTGCTCGACTCGCATCTGCTTACTCGTCGCGCACATGCCACCTCCCGAAACGGCACGCTCGCCGGCGTCCCTGACTAAGCCGCTTGTCCACGCCATCGCCCCCCGGCGGGTCGGCGCGATCTTTCGTGACAGGTCGTGGTCCGCCCAAAGTATATGCAGCCACTCCACCGCAACGGCTCTGCTATAGGACCCTCGAGCCAGGGGCTGCGCGAGGCTCATCCAAGCTCACCAACGGTGCCAGACAGGTCGATTTTGAGACATCAGTGCATTTGATTTATCATCCCGCGACTATATTCCAGGCCGATTCTAAAGATATCTGAGTGACAATATTTTCGACGAGCAAGTAGAGCCAACGCCTAATTTCCCCGCCTTACACCGTGGAGCGCCACGCTCCTTTTGGCCCATCCAAACACACTGAGGAACTAGACGTATTTAATTGGTGATATCAAAGCAATATACGAGCAAAGAAATGAGATGATGCGGAAGTAGCCGGATGGGTATCGAGAGACCACTCGGCCGTGGAAACATCAGTTGATGCCCAGCTTTCCACGACTCGGGGTCCCGCATGAATCCGGAGGGAAATGTGGTATCGAGAGCGAATGAAGCCCATGTGGCCTAGCGCCACCCAGTGCAATGTAGACAGAAGAAAACCACCAACACCGAGACTCGCGGGTACATCGTACAGGAAACATAAGAAATAGTGGGTTCGTGGGCTCGGAGAGTTCGACGTCGTAAGCGATCCGCTCAGCTGAAATTATTCGAAAAGTGCGGCGCCTTGTCGTCAAAGGCGCTCAACGTGTCGTGCCGCGAGTGCTGCGTTTCGGAGCTGGAGTAGCACGGGTATCCTCCACCCGATTGGACTGGGCCCTCCCCGAACATGTGGTCCGGGGAGACCTGCGAGTCCTCGCTCATCTCGCTGATGCTGCCGTGATACTGAGGCTGGCTCGACATACCATGGTTTGGCGGTTCAAAGCCAAAGTTCTGGTTGAAAGTTGAGCCCGCTGCCGTAGTGTAGGAAGTCTCATGTGGGTACGGCTGGTAGTCGAGGGAGACTGACCCTTGCATATCCGAGGGGACATTTTCAAATCCAGACCGAGGCTGATGCCCGGGCGCCTGTCCCAGATGCAGACTGCTCAACGGGCTGACCAGCCCTTGGGAATGCCTGGGTCCAGGCAGAATGCCTCCAAACACACCCGAAGGACTCGACGAGCTGGCGGGAAGCGCAGAGTAGCCGGCGCCACTGCTTGCCGATGCGTGCAGGCTGGCCATCGACTGGGAAGAGGTGTGATACCCCGGGTGCATGGCTCCCGACATGCCGTGCATGACGGGCTGATACGGCTGGTGAGGGTGGTACTGCGAGGCGTACGAACCAATGGGGCCGGTGATTCCCTGCATCGACAGGTAGGACGGATATGGGAGGACATCATCAGGGTCCTGAATGGGGCCTAGGGATGCTGTTAGTGGGGATGCGAAAAATGCACAGGCCGGGGGGTTGTTGCTCACTTCGGAACTTTTGATCAGTGATCAGCTCCTTGCGAGGATGGCAGTTCGCTAGGCGATGGTCGTGACCCGGCCTGAACAGAGTGGACTGATCCTTGGCATCCTCGATGGTGTAGTATGCGATCAAGTGATGCGTGCAGCCATTCACAGTGACGCTGAGCGTCCTCTTGAGAAGACCGCCGCGCTTGAAGTCATAAGAGTCGACGAGCGAACCGGTGATTTTGCGGTCCTTGGAATCGGGAATCTCGTACGGAGGCTCGTCGCTGTAGTGGGCAGGACCGCCGGAGCGGGCATAAGGCTCGGAGCGAGCGCTCTTGTTGCGCTGGCGGTTCGCCCGCTTCTTCTCGCCAGGCGGAAAGGGGCGCTCAAGCTCGCGGTATACGAGGAAATTGCCCATGATGCGGCTTGGACTCCAGGACAGACCATCAGTCCATCGCTTGATGCCCGAAGTCGACTCTTCGTACACGAAAACGGAACCGCTCCGGATGAGAGAGGCCCTCTCTCTATCGTGCGGTCGGCGCGGGCAGTGGACGAGAGTACCGTTGAGACATGCCTCGATGATGGTCAGGGCGTCCTGTGTCGTGTGGACGAAGCCGTGCCATGTAGGCTGCATGTTGGCATTAAGATTAGACGGAACGGGCGGGATAGAGTTGACGTTGGGTGCGACGGGTGAGGCGCTGGTCGCCCTTGTTAGGCTGACACGATCGCTGTCGCTGGTCTGAGATTCAGGGTAGCTCCCGCTGGTATAGCGGTGGGCGACGGCATGGCTCGGAAGGGCGCCTGGCAGCTTGACCATTCCCAGACTCTTGGGAGTCTGAGACGGATGGCTCGGTGGAAAGTAAGAATTAGAATGCACTGGTGAGTCGCTGTACGGCGAGGGAAACGAGCTGTCGTGGCGCATTTGAGAAGGGGCGAGTGAGTAGGAGCCATTGCTGGAGCTGGTCTGGCTCTGCGGCGACATGTAGGAAGTGGTGGAGCGGATAGGCATCAGGGTCCTGGAGTTGCTGGCTCTGTGATCGTCGTGGAAGTCCATAGCGTCGGGCTGCAAACTCGATTAGGCAAAGCACTTCGGTTCAGCGGCCGGAAGGGGAAGGGTAGAAGCTTATTGATGGGAGGAGCTTATGCGAGTGTTGCGAAGGCAGGGAGCGCGACTTACAGCAGCTGGAGGCGAAGAGCTAGGGATGGAAGGCTTTTGAGCGTCTGAGAAGGCCAATGGCTCGGGGGTGGTGAAGGGCTTAAGGCCGTAGTCGAGCAGCGGGGTGAAGAGGTCCTTTCCCACCACGGATTCGCGGTAGTGGTCCCCACCAAAGCGGGACTCGGGGTGCAGAACGCGAAGCATTCAGCCTATGGGGCGCGGCGACCTTGGAGGGCAGGCGGCGCGCGGTGCGGCAGCGGCGAGAAGCAGCGGTGGTGGTGGAGGAGGTGGTGGTGTCGGGCGGGCTCACGTGCGAGAGGTGAGCGGGCGCTGGTTGTGGGCGGCGGTGGTGGTGGTGGTGTAAGAGCGATGTGTGTCTCGATGAGCAGAGGGCTGAGGAGCGATGACGCCCTCAAACCGGCCGGCGAGGTCCCTTAAAGCTGGAGGACGTTAGGACGCGCGGTAAGGATTATCCTCCCGGGCAGGATGATCAAAACGTCGCTGCTCACAGAGGCGATGCCGCTTCTGGGATGGGGTGGTCTGCCGGTAACGGCGTGGGAGGCTGCGCAGGACGTGCGCGAGGAATTGGACCGCTTTAGGGCGCGCGGTGCTTGCGGTGCGATACGGAGTGAGCTGGGACGTTGGAGCCCTTGCTTGGCCAGCGGCTCGGCGACGATCTGCCAGCAGCACGCACAGGCACAGGCACACGGCGGGCGGCGAGGGCGAGACGACTAAGGTTGACCCCGCGCAAACCACGGGTTCCTGAGTCGCTCGACGGCCACAAACGGTCCGACCGCACCGTCATTCCAGGCCTGTGAGATGAAATGAGCGCGCGCGCCAGCTGGCGGATGCGGTGCGCGGGCTGGCACGGTCGAAATGAGCGTGCGGCGGGGGGTCCTGGCGTCCAGATGCGGGCGTCGGGATCTACCTGCTAGCAGATCCTGGCCTTGATCCTCGTCGTCTTCCCGACGGGGCCGGTGCTGGGGGCGCGCTCAATGGGAGCCGGTGTTGCAGATTGCTTGGCAAGACCCCATGCTGACAGGGGGCGGGGCAGGGACCACGCCCCCAGTCGCTCCTGCCGCACGCTTGGCGTAACGTTCTGGCGGCTGAGCGCGTAAGTCCGGCAGGGAGGCTGTTCTGCGAGCTGTCAGCGCATCGCCATGTACATCGAGCCGCAGGAAAAAGCAGTGCATGTCATCTCAGTCTGTGCAATCTAGGCTCGTGTCCGCACACACCTTCGACGCTGCAAACCTTCGCCTCTCGTGCCAATCTTATCGCGCCTTATCGATGCTCATTGATCTGCCGTGCCTCGTCATGCAAGAACACCAACCAGCACGACTGACGGCAGTGAGAAGCTCAAGGACATGTTCGTATCCGCCTCCAATCCTTCCGGTGCTTCTGCCTTCCTGAACGAGCGGAGAATTTCGAAGATCGTTAAATTTCCCGATACTAACAGCCCTCGAGAAGTTCTGGCTACGTCGATCACGGAGAAATTAGAAGTCTAGGTAAAGATAAAATCGGACGTTGAGGCTGGCGAAGTGGAGTCTGTGAAAGTCAAGGCCTTGCTAGCTGGCTGTGCAGGCGGGGATGCCAGGGCTCTCTTGGTGGTTGGGGCAGTCGGAGATGCTGTTGATGGACTGGGGTCGAGGGAAGTTACAATACACGCGTGCCTCAGCTACCCCAACTATGTGTTTTGTGGCCCACCCTGGTCCGTAATCTAAGCGATCGCCCGGCTCGTAAACTCCTCGCTGCCCTCGCTTTGCCAGCACCAAAATCCCCGAGTGCAGTGCAGCGAAACATCTTTGCCTTTCCGCCAGGGCCCATTTGCAAGGGTTCTCCAGCCCAGTCGCCGTTGCGCCTCTGCTGACTACCCATGCACTGCTTCCCACCGCCTTCCGACTCCACGATGCACCACCACCAGCAGCGCGCGACAGGACGCGAGGACCTGACGAAGCCACCGAGCCCAGCGCTATCGAGCCGGCCTAGCGACACGGCTGCCAGCTCCCGGCGGCGAAGTGGCCCCTGGGCCGGCTTCCGAACGCTGCCCGTTGCGGTGTAGCGGCCTTGCGGCCAATAGTCGCGGGCCGGGATCGTTGCGCAGAGAGAAGACAGACTCCAGGAACCGCATCTACGCCACCTTGCTCGATGCATCGCGACAACGAGACTGCTCTGGCCGGTGCGTGCGGCAGGGAATGCTCAACAAGTCACCGAAGCATCGCCCTGACCAGCAAAGCCAGCGCTCACAGTCGCATGTGTGCAGGCCCGCGCTACCGCCCATCCGTCGCCGCGCTCGGCCGCTCGCCGCATCCCGGGCTTCCGCTCATCAGCCAGCCAGCCAATGCCACCAGGGCGCTATGCGAGTAGCGCGCTCTTGCGCTTGGCGAACCGTTTCATCAGGCTGCTCAAGGCATGGCTGCGTACTTGTCACGGCAGCCTGTCGAAACCGACTATTGTCAGAGACCGCGCGCAAGTGGCTGGCGTCCACGAATCACGCCGCCAGATTGCATTCTTCTGCCTAGCTCGCCGCCCGGCCAGGGTTCTCAGGCCGATCACGTCCGTGTCGGGACGCCATTTCATTACAGGCGGTCGCTGCTGCGCTAGCCCGCTCGAGCACCGCCGTACGCAGCCTGAGCCCACTGTCGGGCCCTGAGCGCAATCGAACGACTTCTCACACCAGGCGCAGTGTCCAGCAATCCCGTGCTGCGGAGGCCCGCGCCGCCCCCTCGCTGAGACGTGGCCCACGGGTCCTGTCGCCATGTATATTGCGCCGCTGGCTCCCGTCGCCCAAGCAATTTGCCCGGACGCTGCCCACCCAGCAGCCTGACTGCTCTAGGCATGGTCGATCTATATTTGCATACGCACCGCGCTTCCGCATACTGCCCCTCCGCCCTATGCACTCCACACGTGCCACCGCCCATGCTGGCCCTGTTTCACGATGGCCGTCCCGTCGACAACCTAAAGTCTAACGGCTGCTGACCTCAGGGCCAAAGCCTCGACCGCCGGCCCCCAGGAACCACTTTCGCCCACGTGACGTCTTTTCAAACGGAATGACGTCCGCGTTGCGCGATCTGATCCCGAGTCCGCGCTGCTGCTAGAGTCGCTTGGGGCGCGGTGGACATGTGCGCGCCTGCGTGGCGCTTGGTCTGGAAGCGTACTGCGCGGCGGCACTGACATCATGAATGTGACGAGGCAGGTGGGCTACTGCCAGACCAACCAATATCACGCCGCAGCGAGCGATCGAGAACCGCAAAGGATCGCTCGGATCTTGGGCGTATTCCTTCTTCAGGCTATCCTGCAACCTTGAGGGGGAAGGCGGCTGGGATGTTGGCTGCCCTAGCCGCCAAGCGCGCGCTCAACCACCAGCTCTCTATCTCGCTCTCCAGGCATGCTCAGAGGGCGAGGCCGAGCTCCTCAGTCCCGCACATATCCGGAACATGGTCTTACGCACGATATGAGAAAGGATCGCACAGGTCCACCATCTTAGGTATGGTGATTCCAAATGCCTGGGTGCGCGTGGCTCTTTCTGCTACAGCTACGGAGGCGCGTCGCAACGGCTCATGCAGATCACGGAAACATTTTGGCCTTCCGCGCAGCCTTCTATCGCACATCATCAAGCCTGATCGCCCCATGAGTGCATGGTTGCATCCGCCACTCTCCAAACTGCACAGCATCCCCATGAAAACATGCATCCAGAGTAAAGTTCAGGCCAGTGGCGAGCTCAAACTCCGCTGTTGCCATTTGCCATGTCCACGCTCGTCACTCGCTTTCTGAAACTTAGCAATCAAGCGTGAGTGAACCCTAAGTGGATCTGCAACCTCTAGTTCTCGAGCGATGGGGCCTGCTTTATTGCCGTCTTCGAGCCATGTGACCATGGAAGCTGGTTGCTGATGTGCGGGTCCCAAAGCTTTCGCGCCGTCGCCGCTCGGCCTTGGAACGGCAAACGTCCTACTTTGATGAGACGGTGCTTCGTGTTGGCCTAGAGACAACTGCGGGCCCTATTCAGCCACGCCACATGAGCTCTTGCGACGCCTCTTCAGCATGTGCTCGCCACGCAATTTGCTAAATCCCGATATCGCGGTCGCGATGCTCCTTGTGCCGCTCTTCCTACGTGCGTTAGCATTGCAGGGAAGCCGAGATTGTTGAGACAGAACTCACAACTTCGAACTCTTCTCTCGGCATAGTATTTCGAAAACTTCCCATTCACTAATTCCCAATCCCGCTTCCCGACCTTCTAGCCGATATTGTTCGCCTTTTCTAAGCGTCGAGAAGCAAACCCCCCAGCATTAGCTGGCAGGCATTGTCGCCTGCTGAAAGATTTCAGGATGTTTCCGGCGGAGACGAATACAAACTAGACTTAGGTTGGAGTTCCCTTATTCTTTCCAATGTGGATGACTGATTGCGTGAGGACGATCAGGTCTGGATTCTCATCATCGATTTCTGTGCCCCTTTAACAGCGAGCCACATCAGCGTCCACTACGACGATTCGAGACTGCTTGTCCCAGACCTCTTACGCCACGATATATCTGATAGTTTGCTTGCTCAGAGCACAACGTGACTCGGTGAGATATAGTTCGTCTGGGTGAATTTGTGGGCATAGTTGTCGTGAACGCAAGTCTCGACCACCGCCCCTGTTGTTCCTCAACGGTGATGCTGCTGGGCTAACCGTCCTTGTGCACTTGCAGCAGAGCCACGATGAGACGGTGCCACGATTGAAATTACAGCGCATCAAAGACCCACCTGAGTATTTCATTTCTTGAATCCTTGTGTCATTCGATTGCGGGCACATCCGCGTATGCAGGAAGCTAACCTGACATCTGTGGGCCTGATGTTCGCGGAACATCTATCCGCTGTTCCCCGTAGCAGGGGAGGAAGAAAACTCCTACGTGAGCTCGTAGATCGCTGGTCAATAATGCTTTCTAGGTAAGGAAACATCCCGCGGGAACCGGCCACGACACCCAAGATTCTTCACAACAGCGTCGAAGCCCGTATCTGCCACCTTCCCAACTTCGACAATCTCCGACGCACAGTGCTGACAGGAATCTAGGCCTTGGAACGTGGAGTGGAATGGCATGCATGGGTCTATGCAGACTCCCAACGGCCAACGTATACAAGATCTAGATCCAACGCCCACAGCCGCCAAAGAAACGCCCCGGGAAATTTGGGCGCGTAGAAGGGCAATTGAGTCATTCAGGATATTCGTGGCCTTTTGAACTCCCGCTGTCTGAGTTGGCTGATTATTTTGCCTCCCAGTAAGCCCAGCTCATTCGCCGTTATTGACACATGGAACATGCACTTCAGACCCTCGCCAGGCCGACATGTCTTGTCCAGTCTTCTCTCCGGGGAACGCTCCGTCTGCACGACCCTGTGCATATCCACGGTACTCTCACGCACTACTCTCTCGAGGAAGCTCTTTCGAGCACCACTAGAAGTATGTAGCGGCTGGGCTAGGCATGGCACTCAAACAAGCGATCCTGAGCCCAACCTCAGTCCTTGTGCCCAACCCAACGCTGGACTTGGTCAATGACCGAGAGTTGCCCCATCGTAGTCGCTCGAACCCGACATTTTCGAAATTTGATCAGCCGTGATAGTAGAACTGCCGAAACTCTGGACAAGATTCGGCCCTGCTTTCTTCAACGGCTAAGCCACGGACCGGGCAGAGGCCCAGGGCTAACACCGAAACAGGCTCTGTCGACCGAGTGTCGGACGAACCAGATCACATCGGCACTCCGCTCCCGCCAGAAAGTCATTCATCATCAGGCATCCAGCACCCGCACACCAACAACGGCGAGCCGTCCCATGGACCAGATCTTGCTGTTGTTAGCCCTTCCGCTCCGCCCGCGTGCGGAAACGGCTTCTCTAGCCTTCTACCTACGCGACTTGTAACACGGTACTGCTCGCACGCCCATGCCCGCGGTTGCAGAGACAAGCGCCGGTGTGCATGCTGTGCCGCTGCGGCTGTTGCGCTTGCGCCAAATGTCAGTTCCGCTATGACGACAGCCGCGCTTATCCCGCGCCTCTCCACCGCGACAATCTTGGTCGCTTGCGCTGTGCGACGTTACACGACAGACGGCGATTGACGGCGTCGCTAGGAGATCTGCAGCAAGCCAAGAGCAGCGAAGCTCGATGCAATAAAACAGAGACTGGACGAAGAGTGTCGCGCGTGTGCGCACGCGATGCAAGCTGACCGCTCCATAACCACCCCCGCGCGGCTCCTGCGACACTGGCGGGAGAACAGCCGCTTCGGGTCGGCAATCATCTCCAAAGCACCACCTCCGCCCCCGCATTACTTCTTCTCTCGCTCTCCGCCATGCACGCTCTGCATACAGCGGCAGGATTTTTTTCTCGTGTTGAGGCAGCACGCCGACTATGTATGTACGTCGGTACCAAACTTTGGACTCTTGAGTGCCCGATCATGTACCATCCCCCGCCTTCCCGCCGTCGGCAAGCTCTCTCTGCATAATTCGACTCACGGACGGCCCCGGACCCCGAGACCGGCTACGCACGACGACAGCCAGGCGTCAGCGGCACGTCAGGCCTCGGCCCGGCACTGCTTCGGACGGATCGCGAAGCGGGCGGCTCAGTGGCCACAGATACGGGACACCACAATGGCGGTCAAATCCTTAGGGCTACATCGGCAATTTCGCAGCCTGATGAGGGCATTCTGCAGAGAAAGAAAGTGGAGAATTGAGGCATGGCAATAAGCAAAGCACGCGAGACGCGGCCCCATGCTAATTTGATGATAACAGGCGGTCTGATGACTTGGGATCACGCCAAACACACATCTTTGCCTTCTCGAGCTCTCTACCGCCGTAGCGCATGCAGACATTCAGACCAACACGGGCAACAGACCCCGCTACCCCTCAATTCTTGACTCCGACCTCACAGCATCACAAAGAATTACATGCAGTGAAGTTGCACACAGGGACCCTGATGTGGAGGACAAGGCGTTTCGTCCCGCGGAGCAACCACCGGCTCGGCTACGCTAGGAAGCAACACCCCGAATTTAGTGGCGCTTTTTTCTTCTTTTCGTTGCTTCCCCTGCCTTCTATTGTACGCATTGCTTTTTCATCTCATCAACACGAGGTTCGCCACATTGACTACTGACAATCCAGGAATGCCCCGCCGCTCCAGCAAGAAAGCGGAAAAATATCCGGTATATATCTTACCTGCGTCAACCGGACCTTACCAAGAACCACCATCTACCTACTACCTAAGCGCGAGTGTGGCTGGCTGACTGACGCGGCAGGCGCAGAGAGGCTGAGGCTGCTACCTACGCTACTCCAACTAATTGCCCTTTCGTTTCTCTGCCATTTTGCGCGGGGGCAGGGAGCGGCCCAGACCGGAGGCGCCGCTTCCGGGCTGAGATTTTTGCCTGCCTGGCCTGGCCCCTCCCTGCCTGCAGCCTGCAACAGCCTGAAGAGACCAAGGCGGGCGTATGCACGGCGGTGGGGTTGGAGGCGCAGCGCGCAGCTGCAAGAGCTGGTTGCTGTCAATTGACAACGACGACGACAACAAACGAACAACACGACGATGATTGACTTACGCAACCTGATGACGCAGCCTCTTTCTCTCCCGCGCGCGCTCCACTACTTGCTTGTTCGTACCTCGGCACGGAGACCGGACGCTATCGACTTTTCCGACTCAACACACATAGCTGGGGCTTACATACCCTTCCCGCCCCATCTTCCTTGCAATCCTGCGGGTAGATCGAGAGATATGGACATGGGGGCCTTGGCGCCTTAGGGGTCGATCATTTAAGCTAATCGTACCGATATAGATGAAAGGGCTAAAAAGAAAAAAACGGAAGTAGGCAGCAGAAGGGCAGACAAGGGGGTGTTACTGCGAATGATTGGGCAGTCGGCAGGAAAGCCCGTGCTTCGTTTTCTTTTCCATTAATTCAATCTACATATTGCGGCGGGAAGAAGAGAGACATAGCGACACAGAGCCTAGAATGCACGTCATGCAGGGATGGCCACCCTCGTATGTACCTGTCAAGCTGCCGTGCGGGCTATAGCAGAGCCGGTGTTAAGGCTCAATCGAGTAGGGTGTGGCTTCTTCTGCATGGACGACGTACGTATTGTACATACGAGGCGCACGCACGGCGCGCGTGCGCGACGCGACGCTAAG
>RHKH01000164.1:394-17893 GCA_009829795.1 Lasiodiplodia gonubiensis | reverse complement strand
TTTTTTTTTTTTTTTTCGGGGGCCAATGCTTATGGAGACAAGAAAAACAAAACTTGGTGTTTCGTTTCGTGTGCCCGCAGTAAGAGAGAGTAAGGGGGGTCTGGATGCGTTTGGCCATGTTCCAGCCTTTGGTTCGGTCAGGTGCGCGCGCGTATAAAGGGTCCAGGGGTAATAGGCAACACAGACACGACCCGAGAAAGGACGGGTGGTTCTGTGAACGGCTAAGCGGCTTTTCCTCTCTTGGGCACACATCGGCGACGGGACGGTACTTGTCTACCTGCTATAGGACACAGCCTCAAACAAAGTACCGCGTTTGGGCAGCAAGCAACCAATCCACCGACCGGTTCTGATGAAGATCCTTTACCCACTTTTCTTCCCCTCGCTGGATCCATCTTCACGAGCAATCGCCCAGCCTCGGCTGTTGTTATTAATGATCAATGCATCCTTCCCAACGCCGGGTCCATCCGACGGCGGTGGAGGCGGCGGGGCAAGGTGGTAGTTCCAGGAATCCTGCAGGAAAGTTCGGCATATCTGCGAAGAAATCGACAGTAGCTGAAGGATTGATCTGCCTTCCTGCGCGCCGGCGGCGGGGGCGTGCTGAGAGGATCGTTGATGACCGGGGATAAATTCCCGGGGTCATGACGGATCTGCCGGGTTGCCCGGCGGTCGGTCGGTCAGTCGGTCAGTCAGGTCAATCGTCAGACTATAGGCTACATTTTACACTAGGTGTGTTATGCAAAGCCAGCAAACACCCTAGTCGGTCTCTACCAGACTTCACTACTCTGGAACGGGGCGGTGCCAGTAACTGCCAGCACTATGCATCGTGACATCAGGGCCACATCTGCTGATGGAGAACGGAGATGCCTTCTACACAGAGCAAGATCAGGGAAGAGGGGACCGTTTGATCGCGCGCGCTTTTACCGCCGTGCTTCTGCTTGCGGTACACACCTACCCCCCTTTGCGCCTGTGTGGCGATTCATGCTCCGGCATGTGTGAGCCCACAGTTGCATTGCCGCCAGCAAGTTATGATGGGTTGGCTGGCTGTGGTGGGGACCGGACGATCGAAAGCTGTCTACCTCGCGAATAACGATGTGGCGATTCTTCGCCAACCACCACCAGCAGCTCTGTCTTCCAGCACCTTGGTCGAGAGGTTTGCGCGGTTTTTCCCCCCTTCCTTCGACCCCGTCATTGCACGTTGTCTCCTTCGCCCCGTTTCGTCAGGGACCCTGAAGACTGCGGCTGCAGGGGCGGGTCGAGTCGTATGATTTGTTCACAAAGTAGGCAATAGCTGGCTGAGAAAAGAGCGTGACCACGAGACCGTGAGACATCGCCGACCCGTGGTGCTGGGATTCTTGTTGCTGATTGCGGGGCTAATCGGGGCTTTTCTGGTTTTCGCCCTTCGATGCTGTTGTTCTTTTTCCTTTCGTTATTTTTGCGCAATCATCAGTCAGCCACTACTGGGTGGACCATGGTCGGCTACCCTGCCAGCCACCACCACCGACTGACGGCGGGGGTGGCGCGAGCAATGGTCGTCGTCACCATCGCAATAGCCACAGTCGTGATAATAGGAGAAGGTGAGCTGGCAGGCACAGAAAGTAACATAATTTTACTTTGCCGTTTAGCATGGAAGGGGTACGTACCGACGACCAAAGCGCACTAGGAGCCTACTTTATTAGGTAGAGAGAGAGCAGAGCGAGAGGGGTGGTTTGGGTCGCGAGCGTTGGTGCGTGCGCAGCGCAGCAGCAGCTAGTCGGCAGCTAATCATCGCTGCGCTCTTTCGGGCTCGGTGCTGACAAGTAGTGCGCGATAATCATAATCTGTTTCGCGTGGATATGGCTGGCTGGCTGGCTGCGCTGGCTCTGCTTTGGGCTGGGCCTTCTGCTCGCACGGCCAGCTAGCTGGCTGGTCTTCTT
Organism: Lasiodiplodia gonubiensis; assembly: GCA_009829795.1. Taxonomy (NCBI): domain Eukaryota; kingdom Fungi; phylum Ascomycota; class Dothideomycetes; order Botryosphaeriales; family Botryosphaeriaceae; genus Lasiodiplodia; species Lasiodiplodia gonubiensis. Next base: position 15,980 of record RHKH01000164.1, on the reverse strand, counting down.
AGTACTCGCTGGCTGGCTGGCGCGCGAAGGAAGGGGGCGCGGGCACCAACCCTACCGTGCAAAAATAACTGACTGGGCAGCGGGTTTTTATTTAAATCGTGATCGGGGACGGGCCGGGCCATAAACGCGCACCGGAGGTAGGACCGCGCCGTACGTGTGGGCCCGACAGGGAGGGGCAGGCAGGATTCTGATGAATGGCAGCAGACGAGGCGGGATGTGCAAAAAGTGTGGAGATTTGGACATGGGGGGGGTTCGTGCGTGCGTCGTGCGTTGTGCAGTTGCAGTTGCGTGCGTGGAAGTGGGCTGACAGGCAGTGGTCAGCGCTACGAGTTGCCCTGCTTTTTCTTTTTTATTTTCTGCGTCTGCGCTTCTCGTTGGGCGGTGAAGGGGGCACGATGCGCTGCAGCCGGGCTGGGCTGGGCCGGGCTGAAATGGTGGCGTGGCAAGCAGCGCCGCAGGGCGCAGGGCGTATAGAGAGAGAGCGAGGGGGTGAGGTGAGATCATCGTTAGCGATCGAGTGGGCGAAGGCGCATCGCGGAGGCGGCCGAGGGGGGAGCGAGGCAGCTGGGCCGAGCAGCGAATAGCGTGCGGTGCGGTGCGGTGCGAGATGTGGAGGAGGGGCGGGCGCGGGTGGGAGAACGGCGCGCGAGGGTCAGCAAAACAAATGATGGGCGGAGGGCATTGTCGTCGCGGGCGGGCATCAGCGGCGGGGGCAGCGAAGCCGCGGCGGCGTTGGGCGGAATGACGGTGGTCGCGGTTGCCGGGTAAGAGCGAGGCGGCACCAACGCTGATGTTCTCCTCACTTTCTTTCCTCATCCTCTTTCCACCACCCCCCTCTGCCGCCGTATTGAGATCTACCGTACAATCCCGCCCTGCCCCGCCAGCGCCCTACAGTCAGGCCGCAGCAGCTCGTCGTTTTCAGCCCACTTGGTCGGGCGTCGCCGCTTTCGGCTCACCTCCACTAGTTTCCTGCTCGCTTACGACACCGGTCTGCCATGTCCTTCCTTCCGCTCTCCTCTATTACAACACCCGAACCGAACCCAGTCGCTTAGCCTCCTCGCCCGACTGCCGCGACAAACCGGTCCCGGCCCGTTAGCTAGTGCCATAATCATGCTTCTTGTAGCGCCGAGCTTAGGTGCGGGTGACAACATGCTTGGTTGGAACAAGGCACGACGACATCCAACGCCGAATATCGACTCCAGAACAGGCTGCGTCGATTTGCGCGCGCTCTGCAACATCACCTCGAAACGGCGCGTCGATGAAACATGCACAGGTGGCGCGTGAGCATGCACGACTAAGCATTGCCGGCTGCTATTCAGGGTCCATTATTATTGCCAGCCCTGCCAATATCAATACTGCTTTCTCGATGCCCGCCAGGACTTCACGAAACAGCGGACGCGGAGATAGCCACGGACCACGGCGCAAGCGAAGCACCTCCTATCGTGTCTCGCGTGCGCGCCTGACTCGGATCTCCACTCTCTGCTCTTCTCGGGCATCAATATCTTTCATTGCCTGCAGGCACGAGAAAACGCTGTGCTCAGTCAGTAACGCTCGCTCCACACGCCTTGATTAACTCAGCGTCGCTTGGTGATTTGGAGGGCAAAGCGGCGGAGCCGTGACTTCCGCTGTCTCCGTTCCGCTCCGCACCACCACCCAAACGTCTCTACTCACAACTTGAGCCGCAAAACGGCTTGACCGCAGTGCTCTCAGATCATCGTTTAGTAGTCACCTTTTTGCCTCGGCTTGCCTACACGCTCCCAAGGACCGTGCCCCACCGCCCGTCCTCAACCAATATCAACAGAATTGGATTTTCGAACTATTGTCGCTGGGAGTGCACATTCTGTTTACGGGACTGGCGGAATCTAATGTCCGGATGTATCTGGACATTCTCACGACTCACATGCGCGCCCGAATATTTGGTTCAACTGCAGCGTCCGAAGGGTGGAGCGTCCTTGGCGGGACGGTGGGCTCGAGCTCGAATATTCTGTAGCCTCGTTATGCTAAGCCCTGAGCCCGGTCGCCTTGAAAAGTCGGCTTGCGAGTAAGAATTCCCTCGATTGAAGACGTCGGCGGCGCTACTTGGTTCTGTCCCGCCCGTTGAGTACGGACTCAGCCATGACCCAGTTGGGCATAGAGACATCAGTGTCACCCCAAGCTGCTCCGAGCGGAACGGGTAAGTGACAGGACGCTATGAATCGCGACAATGAGCGGAGAGACAGATCAAAGCAGCTCCCGTGCTCCTGGGCACCGGCAGTTGGAAGAGTCATTCAGCACTGTCACCTTTTTCATACCATACGAAGCGGACAGACGCAAAACTACCGGTGAGATGAGACAGGCCGTTCATCTCGGCAGTTGTTCTTTGACGTGCGGTACTTTGTTGGTGATCATCCACTCGAGCCGTTGCGTGCTTTCAAAGCAAAGAGGAGGAAGATAGGAGGCTTCGGTGCGTGCGCGACTCGGATTCATCTCGTCTTTAAGCACGCACGATTCAGTGCATGAACGGGATGAGGTGCGATTATAGTTCTTCCTCCGCCTCCTCTCACCGCCTTCACTCACCGTCTCGTTTGGCTATGCAGTTGATTCTGACATCAGCTATGGACTGTTGTACAGCAGCAGCAGCAGCCGCATAGCTTGCCAAGGTCTAACTCCTTGAGTTTTTCTTGTTATTTCTTATTTTGCGCGTGTTCATGCACCACCACACTCTACCCATCAGCCTTACGAACTTACCGCGTAGATCACAGCATGCATCGAAGCCAGAGCGCATTCGAAGGAAGTCAATGCACGTGTCCGGCAGTTGCGATGGTGCGCGGGCCTGTCAGTCTGAATCGAACCGCCAACCGACCTGGACGCCAGCGGACAGAAAGGGCGGGCGACGCACGCAGCGCACCGCCCATCCGCCCGCTGCCGCCGGCTCGCGGCGGCTATCCAACGGTCAGCCTTTTCTTCTGGTTGCACCGTGCCCAAGCACACACAAGAGCACCTTGATGGGGACGCGGGAAGCTTACAAAGGAGAACTGACTACGATCGAGACCGAGCTTTTCGGCATCTGAGTTATAGTTTTTTTGGCCTTCTCCTCGGCAGTTGGGAGTCGATAGCTCCTTGTCGCACATACACATGCGCGTGATTGGGATTGATTGACAAACGGCGTCGGACGATCATGGCGCACGCGTAATTCGGGCCACCTGGGGAAAAAGGATATGGCGGGGGTGGTGGGTCATGTCAGTCCAGTCAGAGAGGGGCATGGGAAGAGAGTGGGTGGGCAAGGGCCGCACTGTGGTTGTGGCGTGCGCGCGGACGACCGCACGCACTCGATGGTATGTGCACCCCTCTTCTTCCCTTTTCTACAATCGTCATGCACGTCCTCTATCTCTATTTCTCCAGGACGCCTGAGCACATCGCCCGAAAGGGGCCAGAGCTTCAGGCGGCCTGAGACTCACGGACTCGGGGAAGGGGGAAAAGAGATAGCAAGAGAGGGGCCGACGTCAGGGCTCTGTTGCCTTGGGGTTTGATGTGGTTGTGCCCGGCCCGCCTTACCTACTATTCACGAGCTGGCAGTGCAGGGCTCCGCCCTGCTGCGCCCGCCCTACCTACGCACGCCGGTGTGGATCGCCCTGCTGTCTCTCATCACACCTCATCTTCAGCAACTGCCTCCCGCCGCCCCGCGCGTTCGTGCCGTCCGCCTTGGGAGCCCGCCTGATCGACGCCCTCAGCCAGCAGCCAGCGCACGGCCCTTCGCCCTTTTTTTGTGAGTGGCTGCGCCTCCCCTTATCATGCGTCACCCAGACGCGGGTGGCTGCGTTCGGGGGGACGGATCAGGGACGCCTTGAGCTTGATGGTCCTCGCGCTCGAAGGGAAAGTGTTCGAAGGCCAGGGAGGGGAGCACGAGTCGTGACGACCCTTGGTGGCGTTGTGGTTCGGCTTTGGCCGGGAGAGCGTGGCTTGTTCGGCAGTTAGGCGCAGGGATCTTCGCATCGAAGACGAAGAAGGGCGTTCTGTGGAAGGGCAATGGAACGATCGAAGGGCAGGCGACGAAAAATGGTGGTCATGAGTCGATCCGTCTGTTCTTTCTTCGCCCTTCCTCGACCGTTTCCTCTTTCGTCCTGAGATGGCTGATGATGGGGTAACCCAGTTCCAGGTGGTTCGTGCGCGCGCGCGTCCGCTGCCCCGCGCTATTATCGCTGCTGGACTTTGATTCAACGTTCGTGTATGTGGTGCACTTAAGCACGGGGTCAGGGGAGTGTGGGTGGTGGGGCTCCGTTTTCCTTTAGGTAAGGTGGTGAGGGTGTGCGTGCATTATTGGGTTGGACTTTGTCAGCGGCTGTGTCCTATGAGGGGCACATGGTGACGATGGTGCTTGTCTGTTGGTCGTCGTCGATTTTAAGTTTTATTTAACTTTTTTTTCTTTTCTTTTTATCGCGCGCTTGGTCGCTATTTTGAGCGTTGAGAGAGTTTCTCGATGTGGTTGACCGTACGGATACGGGTTTTGCTGGTCCAACGGCGCGCTTCGGCGCCGCAACCAGTCCATTTTCAGACCGACCGGTCGTCTCGAGTGCTGCGGGTAGCCAGATCGGGCGAAGCCTCGAAAACTATAGATGGCCATCGACGACTCTCTACGCGTTGCATGTGAGAGCCGGACCGTAAATGGGGGGCGAAGATCACGTCTGGGAAGTGCAGAGACTCGTCAACTTGAGGTTTCAAGGCCACCGACGATGCTGCTCATCCCCCGCATCGGCTAGCGCTTACGGCTGGCGGGCATGAACTGCAACCTCAAAATGTTTGTGGTGCTAGGGGTAAGACAATGCGGTGGAATCAGTTTGATTGAACGGTTGTAACCTCCTTTTCTCTGGGCAGTCTGTCAGGAGCTCAACGAGAACCAAACTGCTGGGTCTGATGAGGCCACGTGTGTCAGTGTCCGAAGGTCCTCTGTGAATTGGCAACTATTGACGTGGACTATCGTCTGGTATGTTCCGTTGGCTTGGACTCTCTATCAACGTATGCTTCTTTCATTCCTTGGCGACTTCTTGTGGTACGAAGGACGTATTCGAATGTCAGTTTGCCACGGTGTCATCAGGACGCTCGTAATGGAGTAGTTCAGATCTCTGCTTTGCAGTACAGAATGCAGTTATCAACAAGTGAAGCCAAGACTGTTGAAGAATGAGCGTGTAAATCCGCTCACCAACTGTACCTGGGCGCAGAAGTCGCGAGAATACGTCGTCCAAACCTTTTGACGAACCGTTGATGCGCTGCTAAGCATCAAACAATATCAATCATATGAAGACTGAGCCGAAGTTGTAATGCCTCTCCATGCATGATGCCGTGAACGAAAGTCTCCCGGATCAACACCCACGAATCGTCCAGTGCCATGTGCGGTCGGAACAGATAAGGAACCTGCGTTCCGAGCAAAAGCATCATGGCGTCCTCACGCCTAACAATACTCGAACCGAGGCCGCAGTAGCCCTTTCCTGTGCCGAAGAACGAACGCTTTCATTGTGGCAGCGGTGGTGAGTGCACATCCAAAGATGGAGGTCACTTTCTCTGACTCTGAGTTCGGCGTATAGTCCAACCCAACGTCGTGACGTACTTCGAGGGAGGACCTTGACGCGCAAGCCATCGATCAAATCGCTTTCCAAACTTCTGGGTGCAGGGTGTGCTCCATACCACAAGTCGCTGAGCAAAGTCTGCTAAAAGGCGGAGAGCTGGACATGCTTCTCAGTGCGCCTGTAGATTGAGTTGGGTCAAGGTTTTCACTAGAGAAAAGGTTTGACCTTCGACTAGAAGTAGGTGTTGGTTAGTTTCGACTTCATATTCCCTTGCTCGTTTTCAAGATTCGTGCTATCGTATATGGCATCCAAATGCTAGATTCGTATTGGCAATTTTGGTACCCAGGATGGGAACGCATCAACACGAAGCTCATCCAGATAAGGCTATATCTCTATGCGCCATAACCTTTTATGTTCATTGAAAGATTTGTTGGGATTGGTGAGGCTGAACGTGTGTTTTGAGGAACCGCCCTCGATGTCTTCTGTCCATTTGGGACGAGCTCCACCTGCATTACTTACTAGAGAGAGAATTGACGGTTCTATATTGCCATAAAGCAATTGCCGGGCAAGGTCAATGAAACCCTTTTTGAAGGGCTTTCCATAGTCAGGCTCCAGGATACCTTCTGGAATGCCTTCGATTTTGAGCAAGTAACGCTTCGTTAAAGCGAGAATGCCAACTATATGGTCCGTTGGTTCCGTGAAACTCTTTCTTGCACTGATAAGGTCACTTCTTGAAAGATCCAGGAGCTCTCCATGTTGAAATTGTTCACGAAGTTCAAATATCGGACACGCCTCTCGATACCACACCTCCTCCGTGAACAGTGAGAATATAAAGCCTCCAGGCTGCGACAGTTGAGACCACGAGATGGCACTCTCCAGGTATCTGGTAAGCATCCGGTATCCATAATAGTAAAATTCGTATGACGTTCACACACTGTTTTAATTCGATATACACGTCCGGACGATAACTTCAGCTACCCATGACATACGGAATCACGTATGATTAGCTGATCGAGCTCGATCAGTAGGTAGCGCAGTCACTGTTGAAACCATCCATCAAGAAGGAACACTGACGCGGAATACCAGATGAACGCAAAATAGCGGGCGGACCCATCACGAGTTCTTAGCGACTGGAAAATTTCCTTCCATCAAACATGATGGGGATGTCTGCTGCAGACTTGGGGTACTTCGGAATCGTCTCAAAAGCGTGGAGCAGATCCTCACGCTGGAGATCCTTTCCACCACGTCAGATGAAAACATACGTAGCTCCGCGCTCCGCTGTATGTATACCTTGGTCATTTTCGTCACTTGAGCGCTTTGTTCTCGCTCATTCTCTTGATTGATACATATGTATCGTCTGTTCAAGTCGTTCCTCATCTTGTAGATTGTCGCAAAAAGGCTCTCCTTCACCTCCAGAACCTTTCCATTGCAAATCAACGTCTGTTGCTGATGTGAGTTAAGTTCGCCTTTTCCCCCCCTCCTCTTATCGTCTTTGTTCTTGATGGGGCTATAGTCTTCCGTACATACAAGAGTGCAGTATAATATGGCCTGTCGCAGAGCCTGATTTCCTACAATGAACATTTTGCCATGTCATCGTGACTCACACCGTCAAATCTCAAGAGCAGTAAGGAGACGGTGTATCGTAAAGGAGAATGTAAGAATTGAGGCAGCTGCTTGATTATCGCAACTGAACGTCAGTGAGTCTTATTAGTATGGAGAAAGACTTGCCGTCCTTAATTTCTTCTGCTTCTGAACGCGATCATCCCATAGTTTATCGAATTTCTTCTCCGCCAAGACGTGTAAGGGTTACTTTGCCCGTACGTGCTTTGCTTGATGAGCAATGAGATTGGCTTGATCACTGCTCAAACAACACCCTTTTCAACGAGTTTGGCAAAACTTGAGAGCCTTTAGGCATAACCGCGCGCGATCTCCCCTGGGGCTGGGCGTGCGGAGCTGGCACTGGAAGAAAGTACCGAACTGATAGGAAGAGCGGGTCCAAGTGGGAGTACAAATTTCCCTCCACCTTCATTAGCATCATGAAATTTTGGATGTGAGCGCTGACGCACCTGAACATCCCACTGGTGACGCTACAATAGCGGGATAGCATGTTGGACAGTTTGCTTCGTCTGCGTGGTGAACTGATCGAGAGCTAGTCGCTGGGCCTCGGCAAACTGAGTCTCGGGAAGCTGGTTCCCATCAACTCTGGGGTCATTCTTGATGCTACAACAAGACTCGCAGAACGAGGCTGTAGGAAGGCTTTCAAGGCTACAGCGCCAATTGGTCCCGTTGTTCTTGCACGTGAGATAATGATTGGTACATCCGCGGCAGCCGATAAAGTGACCATGCCCATGGATGGGTCTCTCGTCATAGAGATTAGTATAAACGTGCATCTTCTGGACGCGACTTTGGTAGTTTCTGATAGAGATTCCGGTTATCCCGTCTTTCGGGGCCCAAATGAGCACGCCAATCATGCAACAGTACTCTTGAGTGTAAAATTAGCACATGTATTAGTAAATCTTCTAAAATACTGAATGGATTGGCGATACATTAATATTCTTTCCCCTCGCACTGCATGACCACATTACAAAAATGGTGTGTACCATCATACCTTGATGCTGCGATGCACGTCTGAAGATTCTTCATGATTTCCACATCGCAGAGATAAATACGCGGCAACCTCAAACGAACACTGGCCAAGGCGAAAGAGAGACGCACAAAAACGAGTGAGAAACGCTCCTCCCCCTCCCCCAGTCCTTAATGCATAAGGAATTTGGATTCACTTACTTGGAACAATAAAAACGAGAGATACGTATTAAAAAAGAGACGTCATATTTGAAAGCAACAAAAAGGGCACACGTCCCATGGAAAATCCCAAGGATTTGTTGAGTCACTATTCTACTCGCATGATGCATTCGCTTGAATGTAGCACTCGGGTGACACATGACGCGGCACCATTGTTCAGCTTAGGCGCGCGTGTCCATTTGACGCGTGAAAAAGGGTGTATGCACATGATTTTGGTGCTTGAAGTGCAGAAGCGAGGCATATAAATGTTGATAAGCCTTTATGCGTAGGGTTTGCTTAAGTGACTGGCTCAAGAGCTGACAGCTCTACAGCCAGTACAATACTTGCTTTCCCTGAAAGTTCTTCATCAACAAAACTGTCGCGTTTTGACGTCATTGAGACTAAGTGTAACATTCAGACCTACTTTCAACGCTGTAATTTCGGAAGGTGAGGAGCATCACTTTGCTATGATGCGGGAAGCAGCAATGATAAATGTCCAAGACTTCCTGCAGTCTTGAATCATGATGATGTGCATCGCGTTTCGATTTGTAAACAATGCTCGGCTCCTGGGGAAAAGAAGCGGGAGCCATCAATATTGTAGATAGATCGACGCCGACAGTTCATCTTCGTCGAAGTCTCATTGGGTGGGAGTAGGCCTTCAGCTTGTCGATGCGGATGGGAAAGTTAGTCGTGAGGCCTTTCAATTTAAACTGTGGACCCGAGGTGCCATCTGCAGCAGACGGGTCACCCGCTCTTCTGAAGCCTTTTATTTGCGCCTCCTGCTACGCAACGTCATCCAGGTGGTTGCCTTTCAAGCTGGCCACGGGTCTTCAGATGCATTTCAAACGACATTCAGCAACCCTGAAAAATAATACAAACATGTGAATGCGGCGAGTCGGGCCTCCAGTGGAAATTGATTGATGGGGCATCATTTACGTTCCGAAAGCATGTGGATACGACTGGAACCTGCGAAAGTCACTCCCATTGCTTGTTCAGCACAACAAAGAAAGAACACCGGTAGAAGTCAGAACATGATTGTCAAAGTAGTTACGCTGAGGAATATTTGAACTCTTGCAGAGTCTCAGCATTGCATTAAGTTGATGAAGGTCAATATCATCACGAATGAATCGAAAATCTAATAATTTCCATCACAGCAAGGAGTGAAATAAAATAAAGTCCGTGACGAGTGTGAAGCCTGTAGCTGAAAACCAGCGGAGAGTCGCTTACCCTGTTCGCCCTGTTGCGTAAGGGTGAAGATAATGAATCGTAAGGAAAGAAGAGCAAACACAGCAGAACCAACCTCATCTTTTAAACCCCCACTCCAATCAACCAACCGAAACCGGCAACCACTTCGACCAAGCCGACCAATCAGCACGCACCACCTCTCCCGCCCTCCCCCAAACACACTCCCAATGACCGTCGACACAACACATACGAGCCTGACAAAGCCACCTCACCACTGGCCGCCCTCCCCAAACACACCCCCATCCGCACGCGCCCAGAGCCAGCCACGTAGTAAAAACACCACAGCCGCACGGCCATCCTCCCCAAACGCCTGTCGTCCCCTTTCGTTCGTTAGTCGTTGGCGTCCACGGACACACGGCCACGGGCAACGAGCCACGACGAAACCACCATCACTGTCCAACACACACACACTGACCACCAGCAGAAAGTCTCCGGGCGAGGGGTCTGCCCGGCCACGCCGCGCCACGGCGAACAGTGCGCACCCGGAGAATTACTTCAGACGTTCGAACATGGTGCGCTGTCCATTAACGCCCGAGCCTCTCATCAATCATCATCATCACCGAGGAAAAAAAAGGGTCCAGAACGCCATATGCTGGTGTGTGCACTGGCGCGTCAGGGTCCATCTGTCCGTGTGTGTGCGTGTGCGTGCGGGCGTGCGGCGGCCGGCGGCGTGCGGCGCAACGACCGTCAATCTCCCCGACGTAAGTACCGCAACACCACCGAGTGGCAGGAGGAAGACGATATCCCTAGCGTGAGCGACTAATGTCGAGCACGAACAAGAGACGGGGCGCTGCAACGGTGGCGGCGCTAAGGCCGACGCCAGAGCTTGAAGGAGGAAAACGCTGGTAAGTAAGGGTCCGAAGTTGTCTACTGCTTTTTTGATTTCTTTATTTCTTTTCTTTCGATGGTCTCTTGACCGCCATTCCTTCCCATGCTATGTAAGTAGTTTAGCTCGTGAGGTAGCCAGCCACATGCATCTTCTAGAAACATGGTAATCCCTCGTCTACTGAGTGCCAAAATACACGTCTAGTCTCTGCCCATCACCATGGGCACTTTCCGGAGCCGCATTTCACGAGGCTGATCTCAGACCTCCTCCCCAAACGGATAGTTGAACTTCAACAGCCCGTTCAGCCCGCCCACCCAATGATCCTCGCCGATAGACACGCCGTTCGTGCCGCGCACGATGCTCGGCACGCCGCCGAGCAGCACCCCCGTCTCGCCGCGGCCCAGGGCGCGCAGGCCGACGTCCTCGCCCGTGATGCGCACCTCGCCGCCGCGGCCGAGCGGCTCCTCGAGGCGCATGCCGTCGATGCTGACGTCGACGCCCTCGGCGCGGTTGCGCTCGGCCACGCGCAGCGCCACGTCGGCGTTGGCGGGCAGCACGAGCGGGCGGAACGACAGGCTGCGCGGCGAGATGGGCGTGAGGATGAGCGACGGGACGAGCGGGTGCACGATGCAGCCGCCCGACGAGAGCGAATATGCAGTACTGCCCGTCGGGCTGGCCACGATGAGCCCGTCGGCGATGGCGTCGGTAAGGTGGCGCCCGTTGACTGTGATGCTGATGTGCGTCAGGTGCGGGCTGCGGCCGCGGTGCAGGATGATCTCGTTCAGGGCGTAGAGAGGGGAGGGGGGCAGTTTGGGGTTGCCCCGGGCTAGGGTTTGCGCGGTGGCGAGGGAAGGGTGTTTGCCGGTTAGGAGGGGCTTCTTAGGCGCGGGAGTGGAGGCGGAGGGAGAGGTTCCTGTGGAGGCGAGTCTGGAGGGCGGGTGGACTGATACTTTGAGACGGTGGCGGAGGAGGATGCGGGCGTGCCGATTTGTGCCCATGTATTTCCCCCGGAGTGAAGCCCATGGATCGTCAGCGACACGGATGATATCCTCTGTGCCTGTGGTTGAGGGCGGGCCAAGCGTTTGCTCGGCGGCACCGCTGGCACCGGACATGTAGACCTCCCTGAAAGCCCGTTTGTACTCGGCAAATTTCCACTCCCCCAGGAAGCCAAGCGTTCCCATGCTGAATGCGAGGATTGGTGGAACTTGCTGGGCGTTCGCATACAGACTTGCCGCGTGGAGGATTGTCCCATCTCCGCCTAGTGTAGTTATGAGATCGACGTTATCATGGAGCACCTTCTCGGCTTCGCGTCTCTGGAATGGTAGCGCGTATACAGGAGATGGTAGCCTATCGTGAATTGCACAGGCAACGCTAGGCTCGAAGAGCAGATTCACGTCGGGATATGTTGTTTGAACGTGATAGGCGAGTTCGACGAGTGACTCAGTGACGTGAGGTGCGTCTTCTTTCTTCATAAGCAGCACGGTGCGCAGCGGGGAATGCCAATGGAGGCCGAGGAGGTCATTCTGGCGCGTTGCTGGATGAGGTCAGCTTCGGGGGTCCGATTGTCGGCTCGGAGCGGAGAGTAGGGAGATTTTGAGGTAGGAATAAGGATGTTGAGCTCACCATGTGCGTTTGACGCCTACTGCTCACCTTGGTATGTGGGAGGGTCGCGCTCAGGCAGCGCACCAGCTCGCGGCAACTCGATGACCTGGGAGCGACGGGCAGCGCACGAGAAGGCCCTTCGCGCTGGCGCAAAACGTAAGCGCAGCGGGAATCGTGGCTGCATGATGGACGTGGGGTCGCGACGCGGAGCGTGAGGGCAGCTGGGCGGGGTCAAGGAATGTTCATGCTCACACGACGGATTCGGCGGGGACAGGTCATCGCATGGCGACGGTTTGGGAGATGGTGGGTGGTGGGCGGAGAGCTGATGTCAAAGGTGGCCCATGCTCCTCCGCGCTCCGCGACGAAGCAGCACATCCGCGTCCCACGTCGTTCGCAACTTGCCGGCCCCGTCACCACTCGCCTCACCGCATTCGTGGGCTCCTGCCTGCTCTCTATTTCTCGGCCCTTCTCTTCCTCCTCAGCTTCTGCCGACCATGCCTCTTGCCATCTTCCGCCTCTGACCCTGACCCCCGCCAGTTGCTCCCTCGCTACCGCCTAAGGCGTCGCGTGCCCATTAGCCACAATCCCTCTCCTCCGCCGTTAACTCCGCGACTGTCCACGCGACAAGACAGTCACCACCACGTCTCTTTCTCCTCCATCCGCACCGCCGCCATGGACGCCGACGGCCTGAAGCACCGGCCGAACGCTGTTACGAAACCCATACCTCCCGAGGACCTACATGAACACGGCGCTGATGCTGGCAAGATCGTGCACCCGGCAGGCCCCATCAAGCATGGCGGGCCCAAACAGGCCCTGCGCATGTTCCTGTTTGGCGTGTACTTCATGGGCAGCTGCGTGTGGTAAGATACATTTTGGATTCTTTCCGCTTTACTAAGAGAATAGTGCCTTACTCGGTCTCAGCATCAACATCACCCAGCTCATCGGCGCCCCGCTATACTTCTACAGCAAAGATTGGTACTATGCCTGGATGGCCGTCTCAAAGCAGCACTTCGGTCTGCTCATCGCGACCATGACACAGTGGTGGTCGCCCACGGTTGTGAGGGTCAGCGGCGACGAGAGCGTGCGCGGCCAGCTCAGGCAAACCGAAGACGGCCGTTTGGAGTGCGATTTCCCTGACCGCATGCTTTTGATTGCGAACCATCAGGTGCGCCTCACATCCTGCTGTACCGGGGGAATACCACGTTGACAGGCTGCAGATCTACACTGATTGGCTGTACTTGTGGTGGATTGCTTACACGTCGCGCATGCATGGCCACCTGTATATCATTCTTAAGGAGTCGCTCAAGTACATCCCCATCATCGGCACCGGCATGCAATTCTTCAGCTTCATCTTCCTCTCGCGCAAGTGGGCCACGGACAAACCGCGCTTCCAACATCGTCTGCAGAAGCTCAACGCTCGCCACAAGGGCCCAATGTCTGGCGAACACGATCTGGATCCCATGTGGCTCCTCATTTTTCCCGAAGGCACCAACCTGTCCTCAAACGGACGCGAATCAAGCGAACGCTGGGCCAAGAAGAGCGGTCAGGGCGACCTGAGACATGCGCTTTTGCCGAGAAGCACTGGCCTGTTTTTCTGTTTACAGGAGCTGAAGGACACGACCGAGTGGGTCTACGACTGCACCATGGCGTACGAGGGCGTTCCGTAAGTTTCATGTGATTGCCGTGGGAATCTTCTCCTAACAAAGGACAGCCGGGGTCTATACGGCCAGGACATTTTTACCTTGAAATCCACCTACTTCGAAGGCCGCCCGCCGCGGTCAGTCAATCTCCACTGGCGGCGCTTTGCCGTCAAAGATATCCCAATATCGTCGCAGCCCGAATTTGAGCAATGGATCCTCCGGCGTTGGCGCGAGAAGGACGATCTTCTGGAGATCTACCTGCAGACGGGTCGCTTCCCTGCCGATCCCGAAGGCATCCGTTACGAGACGGCCAAGGGCCTCAATGGCATGCCAATGCTTGACAAGAGCAAGACGCTCGCCGAAGGCAGAGGCTACATCGAGACCGAGGTTCGACCGAAGAGCCCATTCGAGTTTCTGCAAATTTTCATTCCCGGAGCTGCCTTAGTGCTGGTGGGGAACGTCGTGGCCAAGACGCTGAGGCTGGTGAAAACAGTCGCCGGCGGGGCGTAACATGATGGTCTCTTTTTCACATGTCAATTCTTCGGTCCTCACCTCATGCCTCAGCTCATATCCGATACGATCCGGATGATTCCACATTATTTTTTTGGGCCGGGGAAATTTGTGATCAGCCGATTACCGAAGGCCGCAGCGGAAGCACTTCGACCCGTAACCGAGGGCGTGAAGCGAGTTGTATGAAGTTTCGGCTGGTCTAAACTTCTTCTTTCCACTGTTGCATCGCTACCTCACGCCGTAATTATTTCCCGACTTCCCCTTGTTTTGACATGTGCGTCATACCCCAGGTCTGCTTCATCAGTGTAGTAGTAGTATAGCGCTCGTTTGGGTCAGCGATTGGGCTAGAAAGTTGTTGTTGGGGCATTCCTGACGCGGGATCGCCACTGGGGGCTATACATACGTTGAGAACAATCTGTTCTTTTAGTCTTGCTTTGTTTTTGGCCGGCGTACACTTAAGAATTGGAATCAAGACGCGGAGGGACCTTTCATGAAGACGATGCCGCAAGGCTAGTGTGCCTTGCACACATACATATTAGGTACGACGAATGTTGTTGTTAGACGGACACGAGATTCCGCTCTGAAGAGAGATCAGGCAATAGCATGCAATCTTTATGATTCTGTGGTAAAACGCGTTGATTCGAGCGTAGCGTTATTGATATTGATGTTGTCCTCAGACACTCTTGCTACCTATCACTTCAAAAGAGTGTACGTTCTTGCAAGCGTGCAGGAACGGGTAAGCAAACTTTTCCTCTCCTCCATCATTGCTCGTCACATACAACACAAGAAAAAGCCCCTAACATCCCCTTCAACCACGCACAACCTTTTCTTTTTCTTTCCCTTCAAGCATCCCTCGCATCCAACTCGGGCGTGAACTTGAGCAGCGAATCGATGCCGCGATGGCCGACGCGGGAGTAGCCCTCGACGAACTTCTCGCCCCAGTCGCCGATCGAGTTGTCGTACGTCGACTGCGGCTTGGTGGCGCACAGGCCGCACAGGACCTGGTTCACTTCGCCCATGAGGCCCAGGCGCGGGTAGGCCTGCACGATGGCGTCGTACTCGGGCCAGCTGACGAGGATGTCCGGGGGATTGGTGTGCGCGGGGCCTTGGAAGTCGACGTAGCTTTATTTTCGATATCATGTTAGTATGGTGTTTGTTTCTTCTTTTCTCTGGTATTTGGTGGGGGTGTGGTCATGGGAAGGCGAGGATAAGGGGGGAAAAGGAGAGGGACGAGGAGAGAGAAGAACATACATGCCAGTCGAGACGACGGTGGTAACAGGCTCCTTCTCAAACGCCAGGCTCTGCGTCGTGTGCAGCGCGCACGCATCCCACACCCGCTGCGCCTTCCTGCCCTTGTACCCGCGTATCCCCACAAACGCACCGCCCTCCCCCTTCTCGCCACCTCCCTCCCACCCGCTGCCCGCAGTATTCCCACCCGCCAG
>RHKH01000122.1:72848-100894 GCA_009829795.1 Lasiodiplodia gonubiensis | reverse complement strand
GGGGGGGAGGGCTGCGTGGGTTGCTTACGGTGGAAGCTGGTTCCGGGTTCAGGAGGCAGAAGTTGATCGTCTGGTGCTGGCGGAAGAGCGTGTACGGGATGAGGTAGCCCTTGCCGTCGCGGTCGATGATAGTGATGCTGCGGCCCATGATGGTCAGAAGTGGGTGGCCAGGGTTGCAAGAAAAGAGTGGTAAAGGTTTGGAGATGGTTGGAGATCGAGTGAAAGTGACAGGGAGGGGTTTTTATAGACCTATGATGTGGGTTAACACTTCCATCAGGCCAAGCACCACGGCTCAAGGTTGCCAGAACGACCTGACAGTCACTTCAGTTCATTCACAAACTTGATCACAACTTCAAACAGTGACGTTGTACGCGCGACGTCGAGAAGGAAAATTCTACGGTGTTATCCTCGAGAACAAAGGTACCCGACTGTCAGATTGTAGGGCTTTACTTTTCCTTCCGCGTTGATTCGCCGTATGTCTCGTGTTCTTTCTTCAACACCAAGGCAGATACCTTATATATCTCACCACCAAAGCGTGATCCAGTTAAGTCACTTTATGGAATCACTACGAGCATTTTAGGTATATGTCCAGGTAGATTTAGCTGCATTCTGTTCTTTAACAGTGTACAATTAAATCCCTTTGCACCGTTTAACACTGACTTACGTAGGTAGCTGAAGCTACTATCCGGACGTAGATGTACATTTAATAGTTCCACATATACGACGGGATGATAGCTTCAACCACCTACGTATGTACATAGAAACTTAGATACATATGGAAATTAGTCCTGGTAGATCAAATTTGAAAGAGTATCTGCAAGTTTACTACCTATGCTTTCCGGCCCCTGTCTGATCTTTACGACTTTTACATCAGACCCGGTGGGTCCATACGCTCTAATGCTTCCATCACTAGCTTGTTTGGCTCGTCGATTCGCCTCTCGACTACCGCCAACCATGCCTTTCCCGTCGCTCTGAAACTGCACTGCTCGACAGCCTTGCAATGGTAGAGCTCATCTCTCGCTGTCCCGAACACTTTCATCTGAGCAGCCCCGCAACCCGGGCATTTCACCTTGCCCCATACCATACCGACTGCGTGCTCGCCACCAAGACGATCGAGCCACTGTCCAGCGAGTACCGTGCGTTCGTACTTCCACGCATTCTCATAGTAGGTCTGCTACGCGGCCCATAAGCAAGGGCACCTCCCTGTGCAGTCCAGTCCAGATGTCATCATCGACGAGGAGCGTAGGCGACTTCATGATGCAATAGATGCATAAGAGCTTGAGACAGGCTGGGTGTCCGTACGAATCTTCCTTGTAGCGCTTTGGTAGCTCGAACACGAAACATGGGATGAGCGGGACGATG
The DNA here is from genome assembly GCA_009829795.1 of Lasiodiplodia gonubiensis. Classification (NCBI taxonomy): domain Eukaryota; kingdom Fungi; phylum Ascomycota; class Dothideomycetes; order Botryosphaeriales; family Botryosphaeriaceae; genus Lasiodiplodia; species Lasiodiplodia gonubiensis. Next base: position 99,532 of record RHKH01000122.1, on the reverse strand, counting down.
TCCTCCCAATGCTTCTCCACTAGCCCACAGAGTAGCTGATCTGCCCATTTGCGTAGCTCAGGGAGCTGGTAGATATCTGCGACGTGGTAGACATCCAGATGAAAGAGAGCTTGGTCTGCATAGGCGAGATTCGGAGGCGTCGAGTAGTCCAATTTGTATAGAAATTCGATCAGAGCCTCGATGGCTTGCGGAGGATCGGCCGGTAGCTCGACTATTCCAGTGAAGCTCTCCTACACGCATGGTCATCAGCATCAGTCCTGAGCTTAAGCTATGATGTAGTAGTTCTAACCTTGAACCTCCCAGGCTGGAGCGCCTTTTCAAAGAAGGCGCATTGGCCGCACACGATATTGCGATGGCAAAACAGCTCAGTACCGTCACTAAGTCGGATGATCATATCGCTGTATGGGTTCGGCTCGTGGATCTGGTTGTGAAGGCTTGATGTGCATATGTTAGCTGGAGCCTCCCGCACTTGGGCTTTGGTGGACATACTTCGCTATGCGCTCCAGGAATCCAGATCGGCATTGGTTGACAAATTGCTTTACTTCGGACCTATCCATGGCTGAGGCGATGGACGGCGGAGGCCGACTTAGGTGTTCAATGTGAGTGGCATCCAAGTAAAGAGGTAAGGTGCTCGGAAGAGGATCGGGCTTGGGCGGTGGTTTTTAGATGACAGCGTACTAAGTGACCTTCCACGTGCTTACACTTTTAACACAATGGCCCTCTCCGTTGTGAATGTAAAGTGGAGTCACCTTCTATCAATAACACCTAACTACGCCACTACACTATTCTTGCCTCCATTGCCCCCTCAAGCGCTTCCGACCCCGCGATGGCGTCGTCCTTATGTTGACCGGCAATATATTATATTTACGTCAAGTACGGACCTAGCTCCGAGTTTCTCACTCCAAAGAAAGGTCATTATTTAAGAGATGGCCTCATTCATTGCGTCTACTCCTTGTGCTACTCAGGAGAGTTGAATCATGATCTCCAATTGCAATATCCTCATGAGCACCCATGATGTCACTATTCATTGCGGCTAAGCAACGTCGACCCTCCCTCTTAGGTATTCTACCATTCGTGCCTTCAAAGAGCCACGATTCGGGATGAAATTGAAGCTCAGTTGTAGCCACTCCTTCCTCCCCCTCCACAGTATCCTCCACCTCCAGCAACATAGACAATGCCTCCTCCTTCTTGAACAGATGCGGGTGGATGCTTGCCTTTGCATTTCGGTTCCTTCGCTCTCTCCGTTGACGGTGGGCATTGACTGACTGAGCCGAATGACTCAGTACCCCCTGCTACAAAAGGTTCATTCGAGGCCTTTTGAAGAGCTTCTGTCGCCTTCTCCCAACCGTAAGAATCTTTCATTCCGAGATGGGAAAATCCATCTACTGCTTGAATGAAATGATCTTTGGCCTCCTCCATCATCCCATTTCTTCTGTATTCCTCCCCTGCATAGAAATGAGCGTAGAATGCCATCTCGCTTTCTGGGCCGTACAAGGACCTATAGATGCGGAGATACCCTTCCAGTAGTTCCGCAGCCTCCTGTACCTTGCGCTGACAAGCGTATATCCGGGCGAGAGTCCGCATGCAGTTTGCTGTTCTTTGTTCGCTGGCTCCGAAGAATCTGGAGTAGACAGAAAGATTGTGCTGGCAGAGTACCTCGGCCTCTTCGTATCTACCTACATCCACGTAGGCACGCGCCAAGTCTCCAGAAATCAAAGAGCTGAAATAATGGTTTGCGCCGTATTGCCTTCTGCTTCCCTCAAGTGACTCTTCCAATAATGAAATCGCCGCCTGATTGTCGCCGAGTCTTTGGTTTGCGAGGCCAGTGTTGACAAGCAAGATCAGGGTGAAATCATGATAAGCGCCATGTATGTCACGACTGCGCGATAGAGTCTCTCTCCATATGTTCAAGGCTGAGCTGTATTCGCCTCTCCAGAGGTCGACGACTGCGGCCAGGTTTTGAGCTCGAAGAGTCCACGGGGCGTTGAGCCCAAGTCGATCTTTGAACCGCTCCATCATATCGTGCGACAGTTTGTCCGCTTTCTCGAAATCGTTCGCATTGTACTGAGCTTCCGCCAGCTGGAGTTTCAACAAAAGAACCATGTCGGATTCGGCTTCTTTGTCCTTAATAGACTCTTCGAGAAGACGGACCGCTTCAGCATTCCTGTAATGGTAGGATAGGAACGCAGCAGTACGGCGGATAGGATGCTCGAGTTTCATCTTGTGGAACCCCGAGGCAAGTTCAGAAGGCACATACGTCAAGATAGAGTGGCTGCATTCCTGCATATCGATGCCGGGAACATCGGAGAACCCTGCGTCCGATGTCGAGATTGTAGCAAGGGCACTTGCATGAGGAAGTAGCCGTTGGGCCTCTTTCCAATAGTCGTAGTTGTTCAAAGTGGGAATAGAGAAGCCTACCGCCACTACCGCGAGATGAGCGAGGCGAGCGTCATGCCGTGGTGACTTCTGTCCATGTCTCTGCTCAGTAACGGCAATTGCTTTGCACCATTCATGGACCAGGTTGTGCATAGAGAACGTGTTTTCTTCATCTGACGAAACAAGAGAGAAGTCCAATAGGATGCGCATGGTGGCTAGGAATTCAATCTCCGAGGCGAGACTGGCTTTGAACCAATGAGGAACGTTCACTCCGTATGTCCCATTCTTCAGCAGCTCATACCAGATATTCTGGGAATCGAAATAAGCCCATAGATGGAGAATATAGGCTGCGTTTCTGTACCTCTGCGCTGTGCGACTCTTTCCCTTCTTGCGCCGAAGTTGATTGTAGGAGATCGTCCAAGTGGTCCGAATGCTCTCTCTGGGATCATCGCTCATCGTTGGGAGTTCTTCCAAGAGGTCTTCTTTGCTTGAATGGTACAGCTCGAGGTACTTTTCTACTCCAATATTGACGCGGCTGATGTAGCGAGCCGCCTGGATGATAGCCAGCGGATGGCCGTCAAGGAGTTCCAACAGACGATCTCTGCTGGTATCTGTACGAATTAGTACTCTAGTTCAATTCTCAGTTTCCAGGATCAGATTCAATTACCCGTCGCCTGCGGATTGGATATTTTGGGACCTGTAGAGGTCAGATTCCCATTGAACAACTCCACCGCTTGAGCTCGGCCCATCTGACCCACGGCAAGACTCCACCCCAGGTCAGCCAGACGAGCAAGTCGGGTGGTAATAATGATGGATCCTTGGTCAGCTGCAGGAATGTACTTCTGAATGTCGTATCCGCCAGGCTCGGTAGGTTCCATGTCGACGTTGTCATAGATGATGAGCCAATTGACGTTTTCTGGCTGGCAAAACCAGTTCAGAGCTCGATCAACGTGGATCGCGGCATTGCTCAGAGGGTTCTGCTGGCCTCCCATTCCCGCACCCGGTGACGTTGATAAGTCAGATCCGAAGCCAACCTGAGGCAAGATCGAGGCGAGATCGTTCACAAGGTTGTCGAGACTCCTGCCGTCCAGGAAAAACACAGCGTCGAAATTATTCTTATGAGTCCGCGCGAACTCTGTCGCCAGCCTTGTCTTCCCCATTCCGCCTAATCCATGCAGCACGCATATCTTGCGCTTCTCTTCCAAGCCAACCGGTAGAAGTTGGTCTTTCAATCTGTTCATCTCGTCATCGCGAGAGACGAATACCTCGGGTGTAAGTGGGCTCTTTATTCTGAAGGGCACTCGAAACCCAGGCTCCTTCTCGATGTCTGAGACCGGTCAGTCACATTCTATCCTATTGGATACGTTAATCACCAACCTGGACTTTTGTGTGAGTAGAAGCGAAGAGACGCCATCTTTGAAACTTCCTGTCGAGTTTCCGCTGCGATGGAGCTATCTGTTGCATCAGCCACGATTCGCATGCGTATAGTTTCTGCACCATCTTACAGATTGACCTTTTGCATCATGAGCAGCATGGTCTCCTTACTCCCAGAGATCTTGGTGCGGAGGTGCTTCACTTTTTCCTCGTTCATGAACACTCGGAAGCGGCCGCGGAGCTGTAAGTCAAGAAAAGATTTCTTTTGAAGATCACTTTCCAATCTCCAGAGAATTCTGTTCATCTCAGTCAAGTGTGTGTTCAACTCGTCCGATACGCGCTTCAAATTGGCCCTGTCGCTCTCTTCGACCTCTTCCAAAAGAGTACCCTCGCAAGCCACACGTATGTTCAAGAAAACAGGCTGCGCGATCTCTATTTCGCGGAGAAGCAGCTGGACGTCTTGTGGTGCATGTTTGATTGAACTCGAGAAGTTGTTGATGGTATTGATCGACTGGATCAACAGAGCTGGCAAAGACACAAGGGTTGGAATTGTCCCCAGAAGGGACACAGGGTCTGACATAGCTGATATTGATGAAAGCTGATGTTCCGTAGCCGAATCTACGTTGAGAAAATGGCGCAGGCTTATATATCGGGCGATACTCTACAGCTCGCCGACAGGCTAAGCAGCGTCGCTAGGCAGCAACGTCGTACATACTTAGGGCTTTGGAAATTCGTAGCCCAATCACGGTTGCAGCGGATGAACCTTTGATGCAGGCACTACGTAGCCCCTTGAAAGTTCTATGAGAGTCTCAAGAAGCTCCGCTTCGGAAACCCTCTCCACTAATTTGATGGGTAATTCACAATGCAGCTGCAGGTGAAACAATGGATATCCATAGTATTCACTATTATCGCCCATATGCACTGTCGCATAATACTATAAATTCCATATGTAATCGCACTGTAAAATTCACTACTCTACTACCTCAGCCTGCTTAACGGCACCCATCTATTAATAAACTCGGGCAAGGCTGAGTTCAACGGAATGAAGCATCAAAAGCCAAGGTCTCTTCCAATTGATGTCGTTACTGCATCAGTTGTGAAATATGCCTCCATAAAGGCCGAGAACAGGCAATGTTGACGGAGGGTGCTGGTAAGGCTGTCGCAAATTCTTGAGCCTTCTTTGCGGTTCGGGTCATTTCGAAGCGTGGAAGACTTCTACGGGCATCTGTGCAGAGGTGGACACACCGATACCAACTTTGCTTCAGAGTTCAATTGAATAATAATATGGACCGTTTGCCACGACCAAAGTCGTGCTAAAGCCAAGTTTTTCTAGAAAAAGCCTCGAATGTCCTCCGAACAAGCCGGTCATTGCACCAACACAAACCCGCAGCGGTCGCATGTCCGGACAGACTCTCTCGAGAGGACTAAGCCCCTCCTCGTAACTGCACAGTTTGGATTGGGGCATTTCACTACCCGTAGAGTCTCAGCGCCCAGAGCTTTCGTGAGCCATTCTTCCGCTCTGTCAACATGCCCGCCTTGACCCCACCACCTCAGCTCCATCCCGCGGGTCACTTTCTTCATGAACTTTTCTGCGTGCTTCCAGAGATCGTCCCATGTCTCTGTTTCGAGGAGCAGATCTGAGTGGCGGTGAGCGCCGATTATAAGCACACCGTACACGTATTGACTCCGCTTCCGCAGAGCCGGGTTGTGCAAGTGCTCAGCGACTCTGGAAACATCCGGGAGAACAGGGATTACGGCCTCCCAATGGTCGCTAAGGCACGAGTTGAACCATTCAGCCGAGATAGCCTCCAATATGTCCATGTTGTAGATGACAGCCACGTTCATTACGTCGATATGCAATAGTAGCTTGTCGGAGAGATCGAGGGCTGTGTCAACAGTATAGCTGCCTTTGTAGCAAAACTCCAGGAGCGCCTTAACGGCGTGTGGGGGATCGTTTGGCATGTCAATGACTCCAGTACGGCTCTCCTGCATAATGAGGTAAGAGAACTTTCAGAGATGAAGAGCAACGTATTAGCAAAGGGAGCTGCTACGCACCTGAAAACGACCTTCCTTTAGAGCATTGTCGAAGAACTGGCATTGGCTGCATACTACAAGGCGGTGGCAGCTGATCACCTCGCCATTGCTGAGGCGGACCTTCATGTCGCTAAACTTATCTGAGAAGCACGCACTGGGTACGAAAGATGAGCCGCGAGTAGGTCAGTAGGTGAAGCATCTTTTCCACTTACTTCTTCAGGTGACCTAACAGTTCTCTATCCGCTTCGTTGCTGCTCGTGGACGGAGAAGCCAAGTCATGCTCATCACTTCGACGAGGCATCGCGGCGACCTCTCGGGGCATTTCGAGCGCGATGCGCGGGTGGCTTGGTGACAGCGGTCGGGCGTAGAATCGGGGTCGTTGAGACGGGTTGACTGAGGTGACGAAGGTGGAGGGAAGAGGCGGCGGGCAAGATATTCGTGCTTGCTGCCAGGAGCAAGCTGAGCTAAGCCCAAACGGGACAAGCTGTCGTGATGGTGAATGAGGAAAGTGCCCGCCAGGCTTGATGCTGCGGGCAGGTCACCTGACGGCGGGCGCTGCAATCACTGGCTTCTGGCGTACACTTATATGGCTCCTTCGCCCAAATCCAACCCTGCTCCCTCCACCTCACCTGAACTTGACCATCCACCCTAGGAAACTGCACCCTTTCACAATTCCAACGTTACCGGACCGCACAATGTTGCTTTCTATCTGATACAGCCCGAGGAATGGAACAGAGCGCGGAGAACGAAGGAGAGTGTAATCGCCGTCTCCAGAACCGATTCTTAGAAAAGACAGCGGAGTAAGCTGAACCACCAGTCAAACAACAGGCCCGCCGACTGACATTCCACTTGCATAGATTGTACAAGACTGGGAACTACAGCGACATGGCCATCAAGCTTCGTGATGGCACCACGCTTCGGTGTCATCGCAGCATTGTTTGCAGCCAGTGCAGCTTCTTCGAGAATGCGCTCAAGCCCGGGAGGTTCAAGGTGAAATACCGCATTCCTGCAGGCGTAAAACCACATGCTGAGGTTTAAAGAGGTAGCTAACAGGTATCTATCATCGCAGGAGAGTTTTACTAGAATCATCGAGATGCCAAACGACTATTCCCCGGCCATCAGGGCTTTGATCGAATTCTTGTACACGTTCAAGTATACCGTCAGCGATGAGCTCGACCTTGCGCAACAAACCATAGCCCATGCGTGCATTTGCACAACCGCACAGATCTACCAAGTTCTCGAACTACGGGACATGGCGCATCAGGCGCTTGTACGCCGTTTGGAAAACAATTTCGAGGACATCATCGACGCTATTCCGTATCTGGCGCACCTGATGTGCCAACATGATCCATTCCTCCACACGGAGTGGGCTAGGATTCTCTTCGACAAGGTCCGTTACGCTTCTGACGCGCTCTTCCAAGATAAGCGATGGGATGAAGTATGGCGTCAGCTACAAGATCGTGTACCCAACTTCGTCCAAAGACTCGCCAGAAGTTGCGAAAAGCAGTGGGAGATGTACGGCAATCTACAGGCAGGGAGATGGCTTGACCGCATCGGTGGTGTGCATGCTCTCGGCCTGACAGTGCAAACTGTCAAGTGCCCGATATGCGCTCACGTTGCGGAGAAGACGCTGAGCTTGATGGGGATAGGAGAGATGTTTTGTGAAGGGTGCTGTAATTTCATACCTTGCACCACGTGGTTGGATGTACGCAATAATTTGATACGAACCAATAAGAGTGGTGGCTTGCTCACAAAGTAGTTCTCAAGGTGGCTGGTGGTATGGCGGCATCGACGACCGGTGCATACAATTTGCAACTCCGACATTATTAGCAACCAGCTGTCCGACCAGCACTGAGACTAGCTTTACCTCGAGAGATAAAAGAGTAATACATGATTTGAAGGTGCCTTGCAAATTCTAGTAGGCACAGTGATGTTCATACCGTTGTGGCGGCAGGCTGAGGCGCGAAGCTGAGGAGGTGAACGGGTGATGAATTGAGCTACCCGAAAGAAAGCACTAAATACACCCCTTGCCGATCGTTCCTGCCAACACCGTGAGTCTGCGTCAAGCTACCTACCCTGATAATTTCTAGAATTTCCGTCGAGCATTCCAGCCTAACCTACCCTCTGCAAAACGAACGACACTTTACTCTTCGTTCATTACACGTCCACTTCTCCCGAAACCCTACCCGCAACTCCGACACGGTTCCACTCAATCCAGCTGGAGGAAGAAACAATCTCTACGTCTCCATTTATGCATTCAATCCGCGCACATATCTACAGAAGCCTCCCCGCAAGCAATGCATATCCAAACAAGCCCACCACCACCACCACCACCACCACTCCCCGCCCTCCGCTCTCATAAACTTCATGCGCGCTCGACGAGCTCATTACGTATCAAACACACATCCCCATTCCCCTTTGCTCGAGTCCACTCATTCGACCAACTCATGAACCCCATTCCGCTTTTTTTCCAAACAAGGAAAATAAACTTCAAGAGATGCCCAGCCATCGTCCGCCGCCCAGAAGAATAGCTTTATATCGAACGGAGAGAGAGCGCCGACACCATCGATCGACGGCTCCTCCGAGTGTGCTCGACAAACCCGCCATTTCTGTGGACAATGATGAAGGAGTTCTCCTCTCTCTCCTTCTCCTGGACCAAATGCCCCTTTGCTGGGCTCTAATATTCCAGCTGCCGCCTACCATCAAGGAATGTGGTAATATAGTGCAGTCCAGTCCGTAAACCCTGACCAGCAACGTTTACCCATGACCCCAAGCCGCCCCAAAAACGCCTATTACCCTGTCAAATGATTACAATGAACAGGAAAAAAATGAAAAAGGAAAAACATCGAAATAGCCTCTCTCCTCACATTCTCGGCTTGAAGAGGTTCTTCGATGCGCGTGCTATCTCTTCGACGATAGCGTAGCCTTCTGCCCGCCGCAGTCGGGGATCTTGACGCCCGTCTTGAGCTCGCGGTCGACGGTCATCAGACCCCACTTGTCCTCCCAGTTCTCGTTCTTGGTGTTGTACATGATCTTCCAGGGCTCGTCGAAGAGCTCGAACCTGCAAAAGCGCAAAAAGTCAGTACATACCATTCGCCTGGTTCGAAAATTCGGCGGTGGGCCTTACCAGAAGTATTCGGTGCCGTTCTTCAACGCTGAGCAAACCCAATCGTCCAAGAAAGTGTTCATCTCGTCAACACCGGCAACACTGCCCTGGGTATCACTCGAACATGTCGACTCTCCGCAGTCGTTACCGCCGCCAGAAGGCCAGCCGGTCTCGCTAATGATATGGGTCTTGCCCTTCAAGTTCTTAGTGACGGCCACATCGTGGCTCTGCCAGAAGCTCCAGGTCCAGCTCGCAGCCTCCGAAGCTTCAACGCCAGCAAAGAAAGGGTGGATGTTAGCCATGACGACGTCGACTTCCTCGGCTAAGTCCGAGGTCCAGTTGTCGCCGAGATCTGACGTGGCGAGCGGCAGGTCCAAGCTGTGGTCCGTCAGGTTCTTCTTGACATCTCCAAGGATTTTGGCGAGTTCCGTCGAGGTCAGGTCCTCGCGGTACAGCACCTCGTTGCCGACGATGACGCCGACGAAGGGGTCGTCCTTGTATTTGTCGAGGATCTCCCAAAACTGCGAAATCTGCCTGTCATTGGTCGTGTCGTTGTTGCCCAGCCAAACGCCGAGCCACACTTTGGTATCGGTGAGGCCAAGGCGGTCGATGGCATGTAGCACCATCTCGGTCTGAGACAGGACCTGCGTCAGCTAAAGCTCACCCCTCGCTTGATTTTCAAGACAGTGCTCACCTGGTTGCAATCAGTTCCATACAGGCGGATCGCAGGAGTAAGTTGGCTGAGAACGGCTACGTCACGAGTCACGTTGTTTTGGCTCGGCGGGTTTTTCAGGCAGTCGGGGTACTGTGCGTTCAGAGGCGTGTAGTCCATGCCTGGGAAAACGCGGTGCAGATCGGGATTATTCATCAACTTCTTGATCTCGTCCGAGTCCTTGTCGAGGTCTCCGTTCTTCGACTGGTCGTCGGCGGCTGACGATCCGGGACTTCGACTGTCGTCGGGCGAGCCGGATCTGCTGCCGAGAACACCGCCCACAACGACACCTACAATCACTGCGACCACGATGAGGGCAACCAGAACGATGGTCCACATGCGTTTCTTGCCGTTCTTGTTGGCCGCGGTACCGGCGAGGCCACCCTTCTCCAGGCCGCGGTTGTCGTGAGTGTACTCAGTGCTGCCGCCAGGTACCGGGCCATAGGATCCATTTCCGTCACGGTTAAGACTAGTCATAGCTGCAGCTCCACCGACGCCAGCAGCGCCGGCTCCGGCAACGGCACCCTTCTTGCCAAAGAGAGTGTTGCGCTTTGGTTCCGGGGCGGGGATTCCGTCATCACCATCGTCTTCAATATCATTGGGATCAATGGCGGCGAAGGGAGCGGATCTGGAGTGGTAGTTGTACGGGTCATCGGAGAAGGAAGAGTAGCCGTCGTGGGCCGAGTGGTTGGAATGGCTGTTGAGCGATGGGCGGGACTCGTTCGTGGCGAGCGGCTCTTGCGAGCTGTAGGCTGCGGGATTCATCGCGTGACTTGGAGAGGGGCTGGGGTTGCGGAAGGGCGAGTATGGGGAGTACGGCTGTTGTTGGTTTCCTGGAAGACGGTTACCGACCCGCTCCGAAACGGTCCCAAAGCGGCGCTTGCCAGGCTGCGCGCAGGGCGCGCGCAAGCTTTGGAGTGGTTGAGGGAGCCGGGCGCGCGGCTCGCGGCGGGCGACTCACCTGAAGCGTCCATGTCGTCGGTCGCGATCGACTGCCGAGAGGGATGGTCGTAGGCACCGGTCGCAGCCGGAGCGAAGTTGTCGAAATTGCGGTGCTGAGGCGGGGGCGGAGGCGTCAACGGACCGGGACTTGGCTGGGCTTGGCCGGGATGCGGCGAAGCATAGGTGGCGTATGAAGGAGGAGAGGAAAAATGGCCCTGGTCGTCGTCGTTGTCGAAGGAGTAGCTTCTGGGAAAAGGAGGTTGAGAGGGCATTCTCGCGTTTCACGCGTTCCGCGGCTGCGGGATGCCTTGGCTGGCAGCCGGGTTCCAAAGCTTGGTGGGTAATCGACACAGCCGCAACGGCAGGGCTGATAGCGGGATGCAACTCTGTCAGCCTAACCGGCACAGAAAACGGCAGCAGCAGTCGATTGATGCGCGCAGAGCAGACTTGAAAAGGCGACGAAAGCGAAGAGGCTGGTTGCTGGCTGGGTGAAACAAGGTTCTGTTTTGCGCCGCCTGCCCTGGCAACGTCGGTCCACGGGGTGCAAATATAGAAAATCCCCCGCAAATCACCGTCACCAGGCTTATCGATTGCGCAGATCCCGGCCGTCTGAGCGCCGCAAGACGCGCCCTCTGCTCGTCAGCGCGGCTCGAGAAATCAACAAGCTCGCGAAGAGGCGTTGGCGGCGTTGGCGTACGCAAAAGTGCGCGGTTGCACAGGAATGCGCAAATCCTTACCTTGCCGCCGCCTTCCCCTTCCAGCCACAATACGAATGATGCGACATCACGGCCACCGCCACCGCCAAACAAGGATACGAAGCAAAGCGAAATAACGCCTGCTGTTCTTAGCGACGCCGTCGTGTGCTTTTCTTGCTTTCGCTCGGTTTCCGAACTATCACGACGTCAGCCATCTGAAAGCAGCGGTCCGTGAGGCCTGCGACCGTGCGCGCCGGTGGAGCTTCGCTCGTCATAGGAGCGGCTACAAGCAGGTTTGGAAAAAGCATGTCGAAAAAAGCGAAGGAAAAACTCGAGGTATAGTAAAGCGGGCGCCCGGCAATATACTTATGTGCCAGCGCGCGCTCTGCTCGGCGTTCAGATCCACCCAAGGTACGTAAGCCCGTTGCGCCAACACTCGTCCAAGCCAAGAATGAGGTTTCACGATGGCCGTGCGCGCCTAGACCAGCCTCCTCTCTACAACGCGGGGTGCGTCTCGTCAAGCGCACAGTTGCTGGACTGAGCGTCGCGGATTCTAAACTCCAAGTTCCTGCGCTGGAAAGGCTCAACACCGCTCGCCGCTGTCCGCATGCAACTGCCGGCAACAACCACCACGGCACGCCTCAAGTCACCCGTCACGCGTGTCAGGCGCGGTGTGAGCCAGGCGCTAGCGACGCTCGGTCGGAAGCATACCGTCTTTCTGCCTCTCGTCTGGATGTCTCGCACTCGACGCCCAAGACAAGCGAGCCTAAGGCACCCACACGGGCACCAGCATTCGCGCCCCACCGGGCATGCTCGGGGCTGCCTCGCTCGCAGCCAGGAACCCGCCATCTCCACAGCACTTCGCTGCCCACGCTCGCCATCTCCACACGAGAAGCGACTCGTCATCCCCGACGCGACTCGGTCGGTTGCGTTTCGGACCGCGCGTGTGGCTCACGCAGAGGACACCCACCCACCGCCAAGCAACGGGTCTTTCCACTGCAGCCTCTCCCCACCCAGCGGGAACGCCCACACTGACCGGTGAGCCTGAATCCAGGAACTGACTGTCAAAGACCTGTCATCTGCCACTTGTGAGACGCCTGCCGTGGGAGCCGGCCGGCCCGCAGTCGACGAGAGAGGGAACGAGTCGCTGCATGATGGATTGATGCACAACCTAAGCGCAAAGCCCGGATTGCACGCCCCGTCCCAGCCTCCCGCGTGCCGTTCGGATGCGGATTTGCACTTGGTCAGCCAAGCCGCCCGCCGCCGCTTGCGCTGCGCGACGCGAGACGCGAGAACGCGCATGCATTAAGCTGCTGTACCAAGCTTGCCCTTCCTATAGCCCCCCCGGTTGGCCAGCTGCCTATCTGCCTGGACCCTTATCCGTCCCTGCTTATGCCGTTACCCCAATCTCCTCCCCTATTGGAACGTGCATTGCGTAATGTAGTCAGGCAGATCTCAGACACACAAAGCCTCACACACGGAGAGAGCCGCTTAAGAAAAATAGCAACATCAACACTTAGGAACAAACAGGCAAAGGATCCGTCATGCTTGCTGCATGTCTCTGCCTGCATGACAAAATATGCGGGTTCCGTGTACGTACGTTCGTAATTCGGCAAAGGCACCAGGTCCAGCTAGAATGGTCATCAGGTGTATCAGGGGCAGCCAAAACCATCCCGAGATACGCACTGCTCAGAACCCGGACCCCTCACCCCCGAAAGGCAACCCACGCGTGACTTGTCTGCCTGTTCTGCGAAACCTGCTCGCCTGGTCGAGCACACTCGCAGCTCACTGCTGCTGCTGCCGCCGAGACTCACACAGCCGCCCCAGCGGTTCTCCACAGACTCTTGTCTGGACCCTTCCGACCCAGCCAGTGATCCGTCGCTGAAATGTGGGACATCCGGAAAAAGGAAAGAGGTTGAGAGGGAGGAAAATGTGACCAATCGTAGTGGAGCCTAGCTCGAGATGTTGGGATCGGGAGGGAAGCTGATCAGCAAACGGTCTACTCTTATTCACGCTTGGCAGATGGAGAGGCCGAGAAAAAATATTAGAGGCCCTGACTGGCGGGATATGCTCGGTAGAAAGTGGTTAGTATCAAGAGATAATCAAAACACTACCTGATACTGCTGCGCCCAACACCTTCCCCCAAGACCGCGTCATCCTTTATGCTGTCCCTCTTATGCACGTCCTATCAGCAGCTCCTTTGACTGCCCGCATCACCGGACTTACGACCAACCGTGAAATCCGTGCGTGCACGCAATGCAGATGAGAAATTAAAATCTCGATCCCGCAGTTAACGCCAGATAAAAAAAGTAGCAGGAAAAAAAAAGCAATGGTAAAATTGTTAGCCGAAGGCCCTCGCTTCGGCCCACTTCGGGTGAAGGGAAGGATAGTCCAAAGAGAAACATATCTGTGACAGAACGGTGACAATCAACGACTTCTAGGTCGGTGGTCAAGACGTTGCTGCTGTTCACTGAGCTACTGTCATCGCCCCTTGTCTACTGTGTCGGTGAAGAGATCGTCTACTTTGCCACTTCGACAAGGGGAAAGGATGCCGCTTCTCTCTAACAGCGGTGCGTCTACATGACGTGAGGTGGCATCTGGCTGAAAGGGTCGAGAACGCGATCAAGAGCGCGTCGTAGACACTTGGAGAAACTAGGGCAGTCATGCTACAAACTTGAAGCACCGAACATGCGTAGGAATCACCATATCTGGCATCATCCTGAGATCAGTCTCTCGTACAGGCATGTACGCGGTCAACACATCTTTCGCCCCTTTTTTGCCTGTCAACGTAGACCGACAGAGATATTGTGTGCCCTGCTTTTCCTCTGTTCCAACCACCGTGCCATGACACACTATGGCATCAGTCCTCCTTCTTGAGTCGCTTAGCTGAAGCAGCAGATGCTCTGTATCCTGTTTCCTTCCTCATTCTAGGTATAGACTTCCAGCTAGATTAGAGGCGAACAGGTAGTCCTGTTTGTCATAGACACGATACAAACGTGTTTGTAAAGCAATGGAAATTCATCTACAGTTCATCCAAACACTTCTTTCGTCTCAAAAGGTCTGAATAGTGCTGTGGTGTACTGCATAGGGGTCAAGCCTGAACAGTGCCACTACCACTTACAACACCACGTGAATCGAGCCGGACATAAGCAGCAGGAAAAAGAGCAAGCAATCACACGCATTCCACAACAACCTTAGAGCCAAAGCCTCAGGCAAAGCCACGTCTCAACAAAACCGTCCACCGTCACATGTCTCCTCTCTTCCGCTCCAGCTGGGCTGCTTCCGCCTGCATCCTCGCTTATCACGACATATCGCAGTCGAAACCGCCACATGCTCTCTGCGCCCAACCCTAACACCCCGTCATCCTTCGATGACGCAGACACCTGGAAATAAAAAACGTGCCGGCCGTAGTAAAAAAAAACTGAAGCGCGTCGGCGTCTGGGCTCGGCCCCTTCCGCGCCCTTCCCCGCGCCGCCTCCCCCGTCCGTCTTGCACATGGCCCCCCAGCAGCCGCGGCGGGGGTGGGCGACCTACTACTGCTACTACTAGCACTACTTTACACGCTAACGGCACGACGACGACGACGACGGGAACAGGGGAGAGCTAGTGGGTTCGAAAACCTTCTCTCATGTGAACAAACCACACAACGCCGAGGCATAAGACGCGGGTGGTTGTTGTTCGATTTCCGATTTCGATTTCCCGCCGTAGACGACGGGCAGGAAAAGAACAAAAGTCTAGACTACCAAATGCTTTCGGGTTTCAGCCCAAGAGGGAAGGAGGAGCTATTGGAAAGTAGATGCATTAGTAGGCTCTCTCCCCGTCGTAGTAGTGGGCGGGAGAGAGGGAGGGGGGGCATGAAGCGAGGTGATTTATCCCATTTGCAGAAAGATCATCCGGGTCGAACAGGTTCATCAGTTCTTCCCGACGGGACCGCGGCGTCTACTACTACGTCAAGTGGTGGTTAAAGGAAAAAAAGAAAACGAAAGGAAGGAAGCCCACGCGACACTGGCGGCGGGAAGGCGAGGAAGAGACGGGCCACGTGGGGAAGGAATCGAGAAGGAACCCTTAGAGCAGCCAGCAGGATTCCTTAGCCGGCCGGTCTCTCTCTTGCTGTGAGAAGGGAGCAACAAAATAGACGTGGTCTAGTCCCCCACGGCTTCGCCGATCAAAAGATGAACGTGCGCCGCCCGCCGCCAGCCCATCAGCTTTTCCCGATTTTTATACTTTCAACCCCTTCATCCACTCCACATGCACCTTATACCGCATCAGGCAACCTGCACACACAAACGGGTTCGCGATCGCATTCCCGCCACTCCCCGATTCACTATGTCCTCTATCGCCGCGATCATCGTCTGATGAAACGCGCGGCCGCTCCGGGGATGAATGATGTTTTTTTAGGTTCGGGGAAGGCACAGTAGTCCGACGCTTCCTTCGAAACCCAAAAAGCAAGGACGAAGAGGAAAAAAGGACGCGTCGGACGGCGGAGAGTAAGCAGAAGCGAACCTACCACCACCAACACTAAGGGGGAACTATGCTTCCCGCTCCACACGCGCCTCCCGCCATCCTCGGACTCCGCTCCGCCCAATACGCTGCGCGGATATCGCGGATGCCCGGAAAGACGCACGCAGGACACGCACACGGCAGCTGACACGCTCCAAGTTCGTTTGACCCGTTCCATTGATCTAGGTAACCCCGTTCACAAGCAACTCCCCAAAAAATAGGACGCTTGCTCTAGTGAAGGACTAATAATCTGCGTACGCTTGCATGATGACTGTGAGAATGAAAGGGATCCTGCCCTTCGGATTCTTCTCATACATGTCAAAGGAAAACAGCAGCAAAAGCGCTCAAATTACCATGGAAGGGGGAATTGCAGAATAGACATTGTGTACGAAAGCGATAGCAGACAAATTTAAATTTCCAGTCGCTGTGGCTTTTTTGTATCATTTCTTTTGCCGTCCCGTCCCGTTGCGCCCTGATGAAAAAAAGCTAGAGGAAATAGCAATGAGCAAGAGGTAAAAATGGAGAGCATCAGTTCGGATGCCTGCGGCTGAAAGTGATGCAAGCAAACATCTGCGACCCTTCCCCGGTCTTCTCTTCGTGTGTATTGCACGTACGAGGCAAGGCTCGTGGCGCTGTTTGTCGAGGGTCCAGGAACAGCCTCGCGTATGGGGGTCTCAACCTGACCCTTTGGATCGCATCGCAACGCATACACCATTCCCTCCGAACGCTTGTAAAAAGACTCAAAAGCAAGGAAAATAAAACAATAACAAACCACCCATATCCCAGGCTTTACTCATCCACATTACGCATTGCAGAATGTCTTTGACTGGTCGTGTATGAAGGAGACACATGAACAGGAATATGAAACAACGAGCTTTCGTCGCACAGCCGCCCCATTTACGCCGGCTGTAATGAAAAGTAGAACGCAGTAAGCAAACAAGTTTACAGACGGGAGGCAAGACAAGCCCGTTCCAGGAAGGTGTGCTTGAGACGTTGCCGCGACTGGACCGAAAGAGGAAATAGCCGTTACGTCGAGCAATAGTGGCGACAGCATGTTTGCCGACCATGCATACCGGGCCGCATCGATAACCAGGATAAGCCAGCTAGGGTCCGATAGCAAGTGCTCTGGATAGGGCGATGCAGTATTGAGGTGGAAGGAAACGGAAAGTAGCACAAATCGGAACACACCCGACGCCTCAAAGGCTGCAGCGGTCAGGCCATGCAGGTGGAGGACGCCCCCTGTCCCTGGCGCGTGGGAGTGGATTAGCCGTAGGGAAGGGGATCCCAATTTTCCCGGCCCGTTCGCTTAATTCTTGACAGCGGAGGGCATGGGCCCAATTTGGAAGGTCTTCCGTCCCACGCCGGGTTCATCGAGTCGTGCAGATACCGCTGCTGTTCGAGGTTGCGCGGATCATCGTGAAATTGGACCGGGGAGGGCAGGTATTTAAGGCGAGGCGTCGCGCTTCGCACGCTTGCTCCGCTCCAGCCACCGCCTCTTGCCCACGCGCGTCTCGAAATGCGGCGCAACTTCTTGGCCTGCTGCAACCATGGTGCTCCGCATCTTGTTGCGGTAGGCATCGACTGCGGGATTTGTAAGTATTTGGTTCAGAAACGCCGGATTTTGCTGTCCGTGGGCGTAAACTTACGAGATCTTTGCAGGAAAAGCGTCCTTCCCGCGAAAACCCTGCTCTGGCTCCAAGTCATGCGGTAGCCGAGGTCGTTGAGAGTAACTTCCTTGTTCCTCTTCGACCTGGTCATCCGCGGACGCGGCACCTTTGCTTCCGATCCGTCCATCATCGGCACAGGAACAAGAGTCCTGCCGGTCACGGGCATAGCGCCGTTGCTACCCTCCTTCTCCTCGTCCGGGTCGTCGAAAAACCGAGTTCCACGGGGAGACGCAGGGGGTGACTGCATCTGGGTGGGGAAATACGAGCGGGGATACACAGAGTTGTTCTTGCGGTAGGAATCGGGCATCTCCTCCATGTTCACCTGGTCGAGCATGACACGGACGCGCACGCGGGTTCCTCTCTGGGCGTCATCGACGAGGATAAACTTGCGTCGTTTGGCCTCGGGGAGGTCGCCGAAGAGCTCGAGGTTGCGCTCCTCGTCTTCCTGCTGCTTGGTCGTAGCTGCGGCTGCATGCGGCGGCGGAGGGCGGGACGAGACGTGGTCCATGTGATGCTCCAGGGGTGGTACAGCGGCAGCGTTGGTGGGCTGGTTCGCAGGATAGTTAGGATAGAAATTATTGGCTGGCCTGACGTCGCCATTTGCTGCACTTGCCTGGCCGCTGGGAGCCTGGTGGTGGTGCGTGTGGGCGGTCTCATTGTACTCATTCCCGGCTACACCGCGATAAGAGATTAGCTGCCGTAACCTTGCTCGACGATCGATGATCTGCGCCAGGGTATGGGTGTTGTGCATGACAATGGGTACAAACGAGTACAAACGACAGTGCGATGCGGGGGAAAGTTACATCAAGGAGTAATGTACATGCGATACAAATGCAATACAAAACGACAGGATATGATTATCATTGCAAAGTCCGTTTCAAAAAGGCGCAATCTCAAATCGCGCTCGTCACATCTGTGGAAACATACCGCTAACGTCATCAGGTCCGCCCTGAGCACCACCTGCAGGGTGTTCATGATGGTGGTGCAACTGCGGACCGCCCATTCCCATATTCGGTGGCCTGGCACCTGGAGCCCCAGCAATGCCAGCAGTGTTAGGGACACCAGGGGCCGGGGCGCCGGGCCCTGCCATGTGGCCTCCATGCTGCGCCTGTGCAACTTTCCTGTTGTTGATCTTGGCCATCCGTCTCACTCTCCTACTCCGCAGACGCGGGTCTTGGTTGCTGTTTCTCCAGCTGTCAACCGCACGCTGGATCAAACCGCGCTTGCCGCGCAAGCATGGGTTAAGCTGGGCAAGCGCCCAGCCTACTGTGTTGCACTCTGTCTCGTAATGTAGGCGGTTTCCCTTGTACTGATCCTTGTGGCAGCACGCACGCGGGTAAACGCAATTCTCCGTCTTGAATTCTTGGGGAAGCTCGTCGACGTTCACCGACTCGACGTCGCAACGAATGGTATACTCCATCTTCACGCGGTCTCTCGAATATTCGAAGGCAATCCACTGCACGCCATTTTGATCTTGCCTGACGACCAGCGGGGTTGTGGCGGGAATCGGGCCGGGTGCCGCGTTGGGGTTTACGCTCGTGCTGCCGCCCGGGGTTGAGTGGATGCTGCCAGCGCTGCCGGGAGGTCCAGTCGGGGTTTGCTGCGGCGCACCCAGATTCGAGGGTGGTCTTTGCAGCGGCGTCTGGTTGAGCTTCGTTCTCGGGCTGCCGGGCAGTCCGGGGGTGTGCGGGTGCGCCGGGGGGTGCTGCATGGGCTGCGGTTGCTGGTGGGACATCAGGGGCATGCTGGTCTGGAGAGGTGCCTGGTGTTGTTGCGGCGCGTATGGTGACTGCTGCGGCATCTGGTAAGGCGGATAGTACATGTTCTGCGGCACCTGCGGCGCGGACTGGCCGTACAGCGGCCGGCCATGCTGATCATGCTGCGGAGACTGGATCGACGCCGGTGAATTGGACTGCGGCGTGTGGTAGATTGGCGGAAACTGCCTGTTCATGGTTGCGGTGGCCATTGAGAGTTCTGAATTCTCTGGGACTCGCGTCAGTAGCTGTTGCTTCTGGCAGACGCGTCGCGGGCGTCCGCGGGCGATTGATATTGGCGCGCAGCCTGACGCATCGTTCGGCACGACTCGGGCGATCAGGCGGCCGGAAAGCGGGGGTGCTGTGGCAAATCGCGCGCGCGGGTTGCTTACCTGAAGACGTGTAACTGCCGGACGTGCTGTTCGTGCTGTACGGACTCGGGTGAGTCGCGTAGTAGGGGACCTCCTGCGGGTTCTGGCCGGCAGGAATCTGTACGTTGCTGACGTACGGCGACTGGTGCTGCGGTGGGGGCGGGTGTGGCGAGGCGTAAGGTCCCTGAGTCGTGGGCTGCTGAGGCGGGTGTTGGGGTTGCTGCGGCGAATTGGGGTGGTGTTGTTGATGTTGCTGAAGCACGCCGGGGCGTGGATGTTGGAGGTGAGGTTGCGGCGGTGGAAGGCCCTGCGTAGCGGGGTGGGGATGATGCTGGAAGGCGCGGCCGGTGTTAGCGTTGGTGGTGCATCGGCGCAACGGGTGTGCACGACGTGAATTGGGTGTGGCTGCTCGGCGGCAACGACGGGAGAAAAAAAAATAAATAAAGGAAAGAGGCTGGCGCGAATGGGGAATGGGCAGTACCAAAGGCAAGCTCGAGTAGTGAGTGGTGCAGATGCCCTGAAGGGAAGACTTGAAGGGAAAGCTGCTGTCTGCTCTGTCTTGAACCGCGGCGCGAGGCGATCGCGGGCAGAGGCCGGGGCTCGACGAGGATTATGAGAGAGCCGACGGCAGTGGTGGTGATCTGCTCCTGCTGCGAGGACAGGGTCCGCGGATCACGACGACAGGCAGGGCAGCTTAAGAGAGGCGCGGTGGAGGACGAGGATCAGATAGGATGAAACGCTTGTGGACCGGGCGCAGACGAGACGCCGGCGGCAGCAAGCATGGATGAGGCTGCGGAAAAAGACGCATGGGAGGGGAGCTATGGGGGGAGCTTGGCGAGAAGGGGCGTACCATGTAGCCTAGGACACGCGGGAGCTGGGGTAAGGGCAGGAGATGACTCGCCCGCTAGGTGTGCAGCGCAGGCGCAGGAGAGGGCGGATGCATGCAAGCAAGAGCGCAGAGCAGAGACGCCGAAGCCAAACGGGCGCGAGCGAGGGACAGCTGGGCGGGCTGGGGACGGTGACGGGCGGCGGGCAGGGAGGCACTCACCAGATCGTCCGCCACAGGCGCCGGCTCTTCCTTATACCCCGGAGCACACGGCGCCGTATCTCGCTGCAGCGCATGCGACATTGTTATTATTACCCAGCGCTGCTCGGCCGCTGGAGTCAGTGGTGACTGCGTTGGGCGATGGGTGCGGGCTAGCAACGGCGTCCGTGCGGCAGCGACCGGGCCCGGGCCAGCTGCGTAATTTCAGCGCGCCGCGACTGGCTGGCCGCGCGGTGGAGCCAGCACTGAAATAAACTCAAAACGCCCTAAGGCCGCCGCCGCACGCCACGCGTGTCCTCACTGGCCGCAGCCCTGCGTGCGCGGAGGGCCTGCCCGATCGGGCTGCCCGTCGCCGCGGCTGTGTGCAACGGCCGCAGAGCGTGGGCGTCGCGTGCGCCGGGTCACTTGCCGGACTGGTGTGTGGGTGAGGGCTGCTCCTGGTCCGATGCCTGCAGCCGCGCGAGAGGATCGCGCGGGCAGCCAGAAGAGGCCCGCCTTACTAATGCCGAACCAGCGCCACCCTAGTGCTGCCCGCTAGCCCGGTGCATGAAACCGTGAGCGCGACTCGACAGCCGCAGCGGAGGAGGAGCTGCCCAAGGGCCTCTCCACAGCGCATCCACCCTCTCCCGGCCTCGGTCGCTGCTGCCGGCCTGCGCGCGCCCGCGCCCGTGCCAGCCAGGCCCTGCCGCATGCCCAGCGCCCGCCTGAGATGAGATCCCTCGCCAGATCCGCCCATCCATCGACGCGCACAGAGCACGGCAGGCGAGCGAGCAGCGACATGGGCGACGGGGCGATCGCCAGCATCATCCCGCCAACGCTGTGGGGGGAGCCTGCGAGCCCAGCCACACCTCACCAGCACGCCGACCTGCCACGAGCGGGGCAGGGCCTCCAGGGCCCGCCGTTGACGGCCGAGGACGCTCGCCGTTTTTCCGCGCCGTGTCGAGTCCAGGGCCCTCGGCGAGGGCGCGATCTGCCGCGCGCCCCCGGCCGCCTGTTTTGTCGCTCGTCAAAGCTCGCTGCCCGCGCCGCCGATCGAGGACGTATTGCACAGTGTAGGTAGGGCCTGCCGCCGCCGCCTCCTCTTGACAGCTCACGCACGACAGCGCATCGCGAGGCCGCTGATTCAGGTTCGTCAAGCGCGCACTGCGGTGCTGAGTCGACGCCCAAACGGCTCAAGGGTGAAGCCTGCACGCAATTCATGCGCGCGCTGGTGCCTTGGGCTGGAATTCCCCAAGCCGCCAAGCGGATGCGCCGGCAGACGTGTAAATCCCGAGTTAAGCCAGCTGCTGCCGCGCGCGCGGGCCGGGGGGAAATTGGATATACAGGCACGCGAAGCGTAAACTGGCGATATACTTCGCGCAGCCCGGCGCGTGGTCTCACCTTTTACGAGGCATAAAGATTGCAGAGTTGGCGCTACTTGGCTTCCAGCTAGCGAGCCGATTAACACGCTTTTCCTATACATCAAAATCACGCTTCTCGGCACTCTCCAGACGGCAATCAGATCGCACGCGGAGTCAGTGTTGCGTACTCGACCGTTGCGGGTGCTACTCCCGGGCTTGGTGTTGGATCAGGCCATGATAGACACGGTTGCCTTCCGTCTTTAGCCAATGCTGTCCAGATGCTTTTTCCCAAATCCCACAAAAATATTAGGCCCGGTGCCGACCGGGTCAATTCTTCTGCTTCGGCCAGAAGTCCGGCTCGTCTGGACCCTTCCTTCGAGCCTCGCAGCCGCAAGACGTCAGGATGCATCACCAGCCATGCACAAGCGGACGGTACCCGTACCTCGCGCACACGGCGGATCCGCGCTCGGGCGCTCGCGCTCCAATCCTCATCCGGCCTGCGTGTCTCTGGCACGGACGCGACGCGAGCCTATTCGGCGGTGGGCAGCCAAAAAAAAGTCGCGTGTTCTACCTACGCATTGCCAGACCTGCGACAGTGGCAGTCGCATTTGCACGCAGCCGCCCGGCATCTCGCGGAGGCGATCCGCGGGCCTCTGCATCGCCGCGTTCCTCCAAGATTTTCGCAGGCGGCGAGCTGCAGCGAGGGCTGCACTCGGGCTACGAGGTACGAAGCTCGGCCCCGTGACGCGCGCGCACTAGAGCGGCGCGGTGGATCCGTCGTGCTCTTTTTTTCTTCAGCATCACGCGTGGGCTAGAGCTGGCGCCGGGTCCGCATTCGGGGCTCTGCTGGCCGTTGCTGCGGTGCGGATGGGGGGGTTGCGGAGGAGGAGGAGGTTGGGGTGAGGTTGAGGTGCGATGCTACAGAGCTACCCCGGGCAGCAGCCACGAGGGCGGCCGCTGTGCAGATTGGAGCTTGGGATGCGCTCCGGCGACACCCATGCCTCCCGCGCGACACCCTCGTCCAACGGCCGGGCTAGCCGTGTGATGGAGGGCTGAACCATGCTCGCGTATTTTGCATGGGCCGGCAGCGATAACGATAGGCCACAGCTCTGCCTGCGGCAACCACGGTTGCAGCAAGCATTCGTGCTGTCATGCACCCGCACATTTCTTGTTTGGACCGTCATGGCGGTTTTCTCCGGTCTGCGATCGTCGGCGTCGAGTTATGCCCAGTTATGCTGTCTGTTTGGCTTCGGCGCGGGCAGGTGGACCAGGCAGGCCTGCTAGCAGAAACGCGCTGGCCCAAAGCCAAAATTAAGGTTGCTGTCAACGCGTGTCACGAACCACGGGCAGTGGCCAGGCCTCAGGGCCCCCAGCCCGTGATTTTCTCAGGCCTTCACCATGCTTCCCGAGATTCCTTGAGGGTGCGCTTCCCACAGCCGCACCTGCATCGGCCGCGCGCAGCGTGGGCGGCGCCGCTGATGGCTGCGCTCCCGGTCGCCACGCCCGCGTGCCGGTGAAGATTATGCCGCCGATCCGAGGCGCACTCTCCCTCTCGCCCAAGGCCGCGCGCGCTCTCGTCGTAGCCGAGCGCTCATGAGCTCGCGCAGGCAACGCTGGTGCATAAGCGCCAGCAGCCCGTCCGGGCGCGTTGATTTGCCGGGCTGCGCGCTGGCTGCCTCCAATCTCGAGCGGAGCGGATGGTGCGCCCCCTGCTCGTGTGCATGGGTGCCGGCCGGGGCCCCCCAGGCTGTGCCGCTCATTCCCGGGCGTGGCCGGGATGAGCCCTCGAAGGGCCGTTTCTGACAGGTCGATGGCGGGGCTTGGCTCTGGCTTGGTCGCGCGCATGGGCTGATGCGTGCATGTGGGATCGGTATTCCGTCATTGATGTCAGGCGAGAGGTTGATGAAGGAGCAAGTGGAGAGGAGGTCGCGGTTGATTACGCGCTGGAGCTTGGCGGGGAAAGCACAGTCCAGGGCGCCCGGGCTGCTGGGCTCTGAGCCGTGTCCCTTCGAGCCTCTCTCAATGCAAGGCCAGGCTCGCGGTGGCATTGTGACGCAGATTGACAGGCGGCGGGGCGTTTCTGCCTTATGCGACACGGCCGTGAAACATGGCGAGAGGGTGCTGCTGTTCGAGAGCCGCGGTGAGGCCGGGCCAGGCCCAGGCTCCGCAATCACCACCACGATCGTCACCAGCCTGGCCGGAAAACCAAGAGCATGCAAGCTTCCGATCCTCGCCGCGCTAGGCCGGCTGCTCCGCTGGCACATCTTCATCTCATCGGCCGCGGGCAGGGCGAGCGGCGCCGTCTGCTCAGTCGGCTGTGGCAGCGTGCTTCTGCGCCGCCCCTTCAAACGCGCAAGCTGACGTGGCTCGCATTTCCGACTGCATCCCAGCAAAACGCGGGGGGCCTGATCGGCGCCATGCCGTTTCCTGCTCGCCCCGCCTCCACCACTCACAGCGCGCCGCCGCGCTATACATGGCCTGCTGAACAGCAGCTCTCCACGAGCTTATCCACTTGTCGCCGCTCGGGAGAGCCTCTGCCCGGCGCGCTGGCGGCCGGCCTTGCTGCCTCATCTGGCGCCGCGAGGACATCGCAATAATCGCCCGATTGTTCGCTCATGCGCCCGTCTCAGGCGCGCTGCATCGCGTCCGGATTATTGAAGAAAACCAGCGTCACATCCGCATCACCCTCGCGCTGCATCCGGGTTTTGGCTCCAGGCGCGAGAACGCCCATTCGCCCACGCGCTTTTCTCCGCATGGGGCGCCGCGGATCTTGGGCGTTGCACAACACCACAGCGCACCTCCGCGACGCCGCATCCCGTGCCCCCACCATCTCACTCGTCAGGATCTCGCGAACCGGTCCGCAGTTGCTTGTTCACGTAGCACAGCAGCACCCTCCAGATACCCACTTCCCGCTGCCGCGCTTGTACGCTGCTTCCACGACCAATCCTTCATCGAGTCATCAGGCAACTGCTGCAGCCGCTGCTGTCCCAAAGCGACCGCCAGCAGCGAGGCCTCCTCTTGCCCTGCATCCCATCCGTGCTCCTCCCGTCCGGCTACCGTCCCATCCCAGCCTTGTGCAGCTCGCTAAGAATACACCCACGTACCCTGAGCCCGCTGCCTCCAGCTGCCAGCCTGCCCAATTGTAGACGCCGGTCGCACCAAAACTGCCCGATTCTAGCGTCATATCCCACCTCTCAACCAGCCGAACCTCTTCCACCCGTCTTCTAGAATCATGCGTCATGCCAGGAGCCGCTTCAGGAGTCGCACAGGCTCTAGGAACGCGGACGGTACAATGGCAAGGGGGAGCCGGTATATCTCTCCGTGTGGGGGAGCATACACTTGGCGGACGTAACTGGCCGAAGATCCGGCCGCTGCGGCCTTGTGACTGTCAATAGACGTCCGTCTGTCTTGCTGCTGCAATGCTCCGCGAGCTGCCTCCCTTACTCGGCCCCGGGCCCATCTGATCTGGATCTGGACTGGTCTGATGTGAGAAGGGATGCTAGCGGGAAGCATCAGAAATCGAAAAGAGGCGGTCATCAGAGACAATAATTTCGCCGTCATCATCACAAGCAGCAAGTGTTAGCTTGCGAGACGGCATAATCGCGGACCAGCCGAGGTTGGCGACGATTGAACCCCGAACTGCCGCTCCGGATCCCGTACGGACGGAAGCGGCCTTGTGGATTGCTAATTCAATGTAGACCGGTGGCTGGGCCTTCCTTCTGAAATCACTTCTTCATCAGATCAGCATTTTTCAGCAAGATCTGCTAGCCCTCAGCATGCTTCGATAGCTAGCCTAGCTACTTTCGCCGCCCAACTCCCTTGCCAACGCGGCCGAACCGAGTCTCTGGGCCTTACTTATCCGCGTGCGCTTACGCACAGCCTACCAACCACGCCAATGCCGTAGCTGTTCGCCTCTTTGCTCTCGCCAGTTGGCTCCACCTACCCCTCCCTTGTCACCTCTCATGCAGCGAAGCGACCCGCGAATGTGGGGGCCAGGGACGGACATCGTTCCTTGCCCTGCTCGGCTTGTCTGCTGATGCTAGTCGTCTGTGTTTGTTTTGGTTTTCTCCCTATAGACTGGCCAGCTCGTGTTGACGACTAAACCCTCGACGACCAGTCTCACGGTAGGAGGTGACGGTTCCAAACCGACGGGCAGCTTGACGCCAGCCCAGAAAAATTCATCTATTACTCTCAGCTCCGACTACTAATCGTCAATGGCCCCCATTCTGACTTTCCAGCTGCGCGGTCCGGACACGAGTTAGCAGTCCAGAAATAATCACACAGTTCACTTCTTCGCAAGTCGCCACACCTTTCCCCCTGATTTGCCTTTCCCCCTCCCGCCCCTTTTCATCTGACCGTTATTGTTTTTCGATATTCGTGCGGGCGTCGACGGCGTCCTCCGCGGCGACCTGAATGCGACCAGCCCTCGTACATCTAGTTTGCTGTGTAACGGCTACACTGCAGCCTATTCCATGCAAGCCCGCCCTGCTCCCGCGGCCCCCCGTCCGCAACAAGCACACTTGCTTTGCTCTCTTTCTCTCTCGCTCTGTCCTGGGCGGCTGCACCGCGCATGTACGCACGCACACACGCACGCGCGGCACACAGACGTCCAACACGTACACACAGCCGCCACCAACCTGAGCCGTACGCATAGCGCATACGCAGACAATAGGAGAGAAGAGAGACAGGAGCGGAAAGCACTGAAAGACAATGAGCTCATCCAAAGTTCCAATGGGCAGGAGCCATTCGTCTCGTACCGCGACAGAAT
>RHKH01000122.1:10736-72716 GCA_009829795.1 Lasiodiplodia gonubiensis | reverse complement strand
TAAAAAAAAAAAAAAAAAAAAAAACTATGAACAGAAGAACTTCTAGGCAAAGAGCTTCAGCTGACCTACCAGCTGTTTTCGAGGTCTTCAGCTAACCGAGCTCATCCATGATGTTCGTAAGTAACGTACACACATGCATGTGAACCATACGTGTGCTATCTTGATCCTCACGACGCCTCTCGTTGCCCGCAGCGAGCTACTGGCTGCATGAAGCTGTCCTTAATACACTGTCGCAGCCTCAAAGGGAAAATAATAGCATCTGACAAAGCTCCTCTTTGCGTGGTCGACTAGTCACGCGACAGTTCTAGGAGGCTTGACTGTATGGAACGGCAAGGCGCAGCGCAGCAGCCTAATAGGAAAATTTAGACCTACATACCCATGCTGCATAGGAATAGAGAGGCTCGCCTTGGAAGCGATCAATAGCAGGGCGGGATGGACCTATCCAAAGTCTCTCTCTTCAGCACTCCCCGAAATAGCCACATGTTGACTCCCGTCACTCCTCTTTTCCGCAGTCAGCCGCTTTACTGTGCACATACCCGTTTGCTACTGTACGTCTCCGTCCGGTCAGCAATACATCCTCATGCAGGTTCCAGATTCGCAGCAGCACCTTGCATGCGAGACAATGATGAGAATTTTTATTTCCTTTTCTTCTCTCTGCCTGTCCGATTCTGCCTCGTCAGGAGACGCCGCACAGGGAGGGAGGCGGGCGTCAAATCATCATTGCAGGAAGGATCGTAGCCCACGCTCAATGCTGCTCAGATCGAGCTCTTATCTGGCGGAATCGGTCGCGGGAAGCCACCGGTTTCTGCAACGGGGGGCACTGAAGCAGCTGATGATGAATCGGATGGAAAACGGTCGCGCATGCAGTAAGCCTTTGAGCAAAAGCAGTGAATGGGTGGTGAGTTTCTGTCACTGATTGCCACCAGGACAGGCAACCACGTCGTTGAGCTGGACACAAAGCATATCCAACAAAATGGGCATGAGATAAGAAAGCTGAAACGACTCGGGGACGCATGTGGAGACGGGAATGTGGAGAAGAGTAAAGGACAACAGAGCAGAGAAGGTACGTCCAGCGCAAAGCGGCTAGGTCCTTGTTCCATCCAGCCTTGTCACTCGTCCGCCCGGTGTCGTTGTTGTCGTCGTCGTCGTCGTCGGACGCGTGCCCTACCTACCTACCGACCTACCTACCTCCTCCTCCCCTGCCCCACCAACCTCCTTTCTCGCGCAGCAAGCACATATTCTCTCACGGGCCTGGAACCTTTTTTTTGCGGTTCGCCTGAAATGCGGGTGCAACTAGGATGATGCCGAGGGGAGGAGAAGGGCCCACCTAACCGGCGCTGCAGGTGATGGCTCCAGCAGCAAGTCAAGGGGTGGCGCTGGCTGGCTGCTGCTGCCAGGCTAAAGTGTGACTCTCTCCTGTACCGTGCCGTCATCCATCCGCGACGCCGCAATCGTCATACGCATCAGCTGGCAAAAAAAACCGGACACGGCAAGGGTCCCCTTTGTGAGACCGATCTTTCCCCATCCCGGCGGGGAGCTGTCGTGCTCCCGTGAGTGGCATGCGGTAGAGAGGCGTGGAAGCGCTTGGCCTTTCCCGAAACGAGAACGGCGGGCGGGATCAGATCATGGGGTTTCCGTGGGCTAATCACGTCATTTCAACCGGGGGTTTTCTGTGGGGTGAAGGAGGAAGAGGAGTGACAGCAGCAGCAGTGGCGGGCGGTGGCGGCGGCGGCGGCGACGGCCGCTGTGAGAGCTGTAAGTCATTACTATCGAGATCCAAAGCGAAGTCTCTCTGCCCGTTGGGCATCTACTCTCCTGCATGATCCACCACCGCTCTAACAGCAGGCTCCAGCTCAGGGCCGTGCGAATTTTTCGAGGTTTGATTGACAGCCTGCCATATGCTGTGTCAAACCTTCGTGGCCATTGTGTGCCGTGCCTGAGGACGAACTGACTAATGCCTTTTACTTACTACCCAAGAACAAACCGCCCGTGCCAGACCACCTTCTTCATGTGGCCTGGAAAAGCGGCGGTGCCAGTGGGACGACAAAGCATAGAGTTGGATCACGGCCTGCGTGTCTCGCATGACAGTCCTCTCCGTAAGCGCGCATGGCAAAAGGCTGCCGCGGGGAATGGGAATATTCCTCCGTCTCTCTATCTGCTCCCTCTCCCTCTCTCTCATCTTGGAACCGTAGCGTCTGTGATCGTCACTCAGCCCATTTCCCACCCCCTCCGTAAAAACCTACAGCAAAGCTTGGCTCGCATGGGCCCGATGACCCGCAACCCGTTTGCTCTCTAGCTCGGCACACTCAGGACCACTACTCCCCCCGGCGCGCTCAAGAAAAAGACAAGGCGAACGTGGCGTGGCGTGGCGTGGCGGGGGGGATTTCGAATTGAGAACCATCATCTCCCCTTCAAACCTAACTATGGCCATCTATTGAACAGGGCCGCGGCCCGCATCCCGACCGTTTTACTCGTCTCCCCAGCAGCCCAGTCCAGCACCCTGCCCTATTTTCCAGTTCACCCCACACGCCAACGGAGGGATGGTGCAAGAAAAAAAAGAGTTGACCAATCACGAAGCTTAGACCCATATTTCATATCACCGAGTCCTGGGCATTTCTCCTGTAGAGAGAGAAAAGTGAAATCTTGCAAGTCAAACAAAAAAAAAAGTAAAAACAGCAGCTCGAACGGGTCCAGGCCGGCGGCGGTTAAGCGTACGGGGGATATCTTGGGATATCTTGGCCTGATCAATGGCCGTTCTGATCTGCCGAAAAGACAGAGACCACATGTTCGCGCATTCCCGCTCAGGCTACCCCCCCAGTCCCACCGGACCCTCTCCGAGTGCCGCCCGCTGCGCAGCGCAGCAAAAAGCGAGACAGAGAGCAGGCAATACATGGGCTGCAGGATCAATCGTGCCGCAGTAGCGTTGGGAACCTTGATGGACAGCATCTGCTTTCCCGGGTGGATGGGAATGGATGAGCGGATGGGAACAAAGTGCTCGGCCCGGCCCAAACAACAACAACGACTGCTTGCCTTATGGGGCTTTGCGGTTCTGGGCCCCAATGGTGAAAAAGACGATCAATACGTCTAGAATCCCATCACGGAGCAGGACGGACCTCGCCGTCTGGTTAGCACGACGGCACTAACACGGACTCCCAAACGTAGCTTATCCAAGCACGTACGCCCTTTCCGTTTCCCTTTCCTCCGCCGCCGCCAGCCGCCAGCCGCCGCCGTCATGAACAATCGAAGAGATTGGGGCACGAGTCAGCCGCTAGTCGGAATAGGTCCCGGCGGGGCGGCTAAATAGCCATGTGGGAACCACGATGAGATGAGCTCTAGAAGCTTTGTCCTTCTCGCTATAGCGTCATCGGGCTTTCTTTTTCCTACCATGTACAATGCCCCCCCCTTGTCGAGTTAGGAACCAAGTAAGACAAGATGAGAGTCTACTTTTTTTCGGTGCCCAACAACAAACCGTCCGCCTTTTTTTAGACGCCCCGGCCGGGAGCCGGCGGAAAGGGAATTATTGATGAGAAAGCAGAGAGCAAGGCACCTAAGCAAGCAAGCAAGCAAGCAGGGCGCTGCGCCAGGCTCGGAACCGCAGCCGAACTAGCCTACTCCGAGAAAAAAAGCAAATGCACAAAGCCCACACCTTAGTGCATGCGTAGGGCAAAAGGCGCAGGAGATGCAGGAAGAACAGGACACAGGAAAAGCCGTGACTGGCGTTGTTCCAAGGCGTATTTTCCCAATTACTGTTCTCGCAAAACGTCTCGGAGATTTGGCTCGAAGGGCCGGCGGCATCTCCGGTAGGGGGGTGTGGTGGGTGGGTTGGTGATGTGCGGTGATGAGCGCTATGGCTTTTTTTTCCTTCCCGGTGATCTGCTCCAATTAGTCGTTTCCCACGAGCGCGGGAGAGAGACAGAGAGAAACGAAGGAAGGATTAGTGATGTGAGGCGATGGTCGTCTCCGCCGCTAGCTAGCGAGAAGAAGCGGTTTGCAGTTCGTCTTGGGGGAGGGAGGAGGCGTCGGTTCCGCACCAGAAGAAGGCGTGTTTCATGTTTTGCAAGTGCATTCTGCAAGTCTTCCTTTCCTGTACGCTAGCCGCGTTAGCCGAGTTATAGCTGCCGTAGACTATTACTCTATTTCGTCCGCCACCCGGCCTCGTATTTGTCTCTTTCCCGTAGCTATAAACTTGCCGTTTAGAATAGAAAGAAGTGTGTCCTTCCTACCGGCGGCAATGATTCCGCCCCACTCGCTGCGACGACGGCGGGCCCTGGCGTCCGGACGGGCAGCGGAGTTCGTGTGTGAAAAAGAAGGGTCCCTTAGGCGCCCGCTACCAAAGGAATCTTGCACGGCGCACGCAGGGGCCCACCAGGTGTTCATCCTTCAGACGCCTATTTCCGCCTCATCGGCTTCAAGGCCACCGGCAGCAGTGGTCTCGGAGCTCACGACGGCATGGGCAATATTTCACGAATGCACCTTCTTTGAAAGGAATATTAATTCTCTCAGCTACATGAGAAGCCTTCGCACCAACCCTGTCATATGAGCTTCTCAGTCGACACGATTATGCTTGGGTAAGCCATTTCCTTTTCCCCAAAATAGACACATGCGCGGTCCGTATTGTGAAAGACATTATCTCGCAGCCGTCGAGCCCTTTTTGACGGGACAAACCAAGCAAAGAAATAATAGGAAAGAAAGGTGCAAGCCGCGTAGAATGTAACAGAGCATCCTGGGCATAGACAAGAACAGAAACAGGGCACAAGCGCTGACTGAACGGGTGTTGAAAAACAGGGGATCAGTGGTACTACAAGGAAAATGAATAAAGAAACTGGTGTAGCTGCATACGTGCTGGTATGTGTCTTGCGTGTGTAGTTTAAGCGGGTAATGTGAAAAGTATCTTGCGTGCATCATAACTTCATCTCCCTTCCACCGAATCGATCCCGAAAAGAAAACGGCATGAAGGACGACCTTCTGCCCGAATCAATGTCACCGCCACACCGTGTCGACCCTTCCACCGACCCAATTTTCGTTCTTCACCCAACAGCTTCACCGTCTCATCGCCGATATTTTGATGTCCCGAGAGTTCTCACAAATCCCGAAGATGACATCTGTCTCGTAGAAGCGCGGGGTCTCTCACCAAAACCCCAAACTAGGACGAGAGACGCGTAGCAGCCTTCGCCGCCTACAACTCATCCTTCCCCTTCGCCGTCGCCTGCGCCGTCTTCTCCGAGAGGCTGCTCGCCATCTCGTCAACGACCTTCTTCGCATCCTCAAGCCTCTCATTGGCACCGTCGCCCGCAGCGACCGCATAATCCCTCAGTCGCGCGCGCGCGCTCTCGACGACCTCCTGCAGGCGGCTGGTAGCGCTCTCGAGCGCGCCCTGCTGCGGGCCGTACACGGCCTCGCTGACCCTGCTGGCGGCAGCGGCGTAGCCGTCTCCGACGGCCGAGCTGACGGCCGCAGCGTGGCCACCGGCGGCGGCGAGGTTCTCTTCAGCGGCGCTGGACACGGCGGCCGAGACGGACGAGTAGACGCTCGCGGCCGTGGCCGTGGCGCCTTCGACGACGCCCGTCGGCGTGCCGTAGATGGCGACCGAGATGGCGTTCTGCGCCGACGAGGCGACGTCGGCCAGGGAGCTCTGCGCAGCCTCAGCGTAACCCGGTTGCGTGCCGTAGATGGCTTCGCTGGCCTTAGACGAGGCAGAGCTGTACGCGCTGCCGGCGGCCTCGGTCGCCTTCTCGTAGCCGTTCTTCTCGGTGCCGTAGATCTGGATGCTGACAGCGTCGACAGCTGCGTTGATCTGGTCGTTTGCAGATCCAAGGATATCCTCGAGAGCAGCGGGAGGAGTGAAGACGGATGAAACCACAGAGGAAGCGGACTCGTATGCCTCGCTTGCGTAGGACGAGGCAGATGATGCCACGGCCGGGTAGCCAGTGTAGTATGCAGAGCTGAAACGGCTCATCACGCTCTCGGTGAAGTCGGGCTCCTTGCCAACGACGAGCTCAGACACGAGAGATTGAATGGCGGCATACTGGACAGCAGCAGCCTCAGTAGCTTGCGCTCCATACACACCAGCTTGTGAGTATACAGATTCGGCCCAGGGTGTAGGTGCGCCGTAAACCTGCTCGCTAGCTTTAGCCACTAAAGATTCCCAGTTCTCCGCAGCTTGCGAGGCAACAGACTCCGTCCAGGGAGTCTCCGAGCCCACAACACCGGAGCTTGCTGCAGAGGCCGCGGACTCAGCCTTTTCCGAGACAGCCGAAGCGGCAGATTCGAACGCTCCCGTCGAGGTTCCATAAATAGCACTGCTGGCCTGAGCCGAAGCAGCGGAGAACGAGGCAGCAGCAACAGACACAGCGGCATCGTATTGGGAGGACGCGGAATCCAAAATGCTCTGGGCCGGCGGCTTGGTGGTCTGGCCAGCTACGGAACTGGCGGAAGAGAGCACATCTTGGAGGTGGCTCGAAGCGGCGGCAACAGCTGCTGTGTACTGGCTTTGAGCAGCATTCAGGTAGCTCTGGTATGCAGGCGTAGGAGTTCCGTAGACTGCCGTCGATGCTGCGTCAAGGAACTCGGAGTAGCGGGCATGGGCAAGACCAATGCCTTCGTAATAGCGTCTTTGAGCCTCCGCAATGTACTGCTGGTGAACGGGAGTTGGTTGAACCCCAACAGCAACCTTAGCATTCGAAAATCTAGAATCGAGTCAGAAAGTTATTTCAAAGTTAAATTCGAGCGCGTGACTTACTGTGCAGAGGCTGAGTTCAAGCCCTCTTGAAGCCTAGAAGAGGCAATGGAAGAGACGGACTCCCACGCACCCTGCGTCGGACCCGCGGCGTAGCTTTTGACTGAATCGGTGTACTTGAGAGCATCCTGTAGCTTGGCGCTAGCAGCCGCAACTGAAGAAGAGTACGCGTCATTGATCGAGGAGAGAGCTTCCTCGTGAGCGGGCTTCGGCGTTCCAGAGATCTTTGCCGAAACAGCAGCCTTGGCTTCTTCGTACTGCTCCTTGGCAAGCTTGAACGCGGAATCATACTGAGCGCTTGCTTGGGCGCGAAGCGATTCGATGACCGGGGCCGGGGTGCCATAGATGGCGTAGGATGCTGCAGTTACTGCCTGGGCGTACTTGTCCGAGGCAACGCTGGCAATACTCTCGGCAGAACCTTGCTCAGGGCCGTAAAGGACGCTGGAGGCAGCGGCCATGGCTTTAGCATACTGTTCGCTAGCCAGGGACGTGGCAGACTCAACAGAGCCTTGGGTCGACGTAGGCTTAAGAATCGCCTCGCTGATCGCCTGAGTGAGCTCAGCAGCGCGATCGCCAGCCTCGCTGACCATGCTCTGAATCTTCTCCGAGTAGGTGTCATCGTCGGAATCATCGATCTCATCCTCAAAAATAATCTGCTTTGCTTCAACAATCACCTGGGCCATGGCGCCGCCCCAGACCTTCTTGACCGACTCCGTAGCATCAGCGCCAGCCTCGGAGACGGCGGAAGATGCCGAGTCGACACTTGAAGATGCTTCAGAAGCCAGAGACTTGGCACTTGAGGATGCCTCGGAGGCCACAGATTCAGCGGCAGGAGTAGAGCTGCCGACAACAGCTTCGCTAGCCTGGGAGGCCAACGATTCGTAGGCAGGCGTTTCAGAACCAACGACCGCCTCACTGGCCTGGGAGGCAATCGATTCGTAAACGGGGGTTTCGGATCCGAGTATGGCCTCGCTGGCTTTGGATGCGATAGACTCATGGGGAGGGGCCGGAGACCCAAGAGCAGCTTGACTGGCCTGATCCTTCTTGAACTTGGCGGCCGAGACGACGCTCTGTGCTGCTTCTCCAGCGCTTGAACTAGCCTTGGAGGCCTTGGAGCTAGCAACAGAGGAAATGCTGTCTGTGGCATCTTGAGTTCCCAGAATCGCTTCGGAAGCCTTGGTCGCGGCCTGTTCCGCAACTCCGGGCTTAGTGCCAACGATCTTTTCACTGATCTTCGAGCTAGCATCCTCTGCTTGCTCGCTGGCAACAGATGCCACTGACTCCACAGTACCTTGGGAAGTTCCTGCAACGGCCTCGCTGATGCCACTGGCAGCATCCTTGATTGCCTCCTTGACGTTGCGGGCTGCCTGGATCGCCTCGGGAGGAATGACAGTCGAGTCAAAGTCGTCAGAGCTGTCGTGGGTATAAAGCTTGAAGCGGGCGACATCTTTCAAGCGGACCAACTCTTTCGCGGCTTCCTCAGCAACGGCCATACCAGTCTCCTCAATTTTGGCGCCTTCTTCTCTGGCAGTCTTGAAACCGGCATGCTCATAAGCAACACCTTGGACTTCCTTGCGCCATTCGTCGAATGTCTTCTTCAGCGAGTGGTACTTGGACCAATCCTTGTAAGTGACACCCTCCATCCAGGCCCAACGCATGCCAATCTCTTGGAGGCCGAGGTCTCTGATGTGGTCGATAACTTCAAGCGTGGACTCGGTGGCCGAGGTAATAAGGTGCACAGTTTCCCGGTCGTAACTCTGCTTCCAAGAGCGAATCGCCTGAGCCCTCTCCTTGATAGCCTGACCAGCGGCACGCACTACACCCATGAGACCACCATAAGCAGCCTCGATGTCATCCTCATTTGCATCTTCAGGAAGTGCTTCGACAGCGCTCTTGATATGCGACTTGAGGTCTTTGAGCTTGGAATCGGCGGTCTCTTCGAGCTGAACCAGGAAAGCCTGGCCAACGCTGTGAGCCTGGCTCTCAATCTGATGATCAGTGATTTCCTTGACACGTTCCTCAAGATCCTCAGCGCCCTTATCCGCAGCCTTGGCGAACTTTTCCTGCCAGGTCCTGAGATCCTTGGTGACTTTCTCCTGCACATCTTCGTGTTTGGCAGCTTTGGACTCAGAGTCGCTCAAGCTGCTGGCAGTGGTACTGGCGGACAGGTGCGCTTCAGCGGAAGCCGCAACTGAGGAAGATACAGACGAGCTGCTAGATACTGCCGAAGACGACGAAGCAGAGCTGTCCACGGATTCAACGGCAGCTTCCAGCTTCTTGCCATCCTTGTAGCGGCCCAGCCTTTCCTTGATCCTCATGAGCTGCGGCTCGACATTGTCACCGTAGAGGATTCTCAGTTGTGGCCAGACTTGGCGAAATAAAAAGTTTCCGAGCGATGAGGCGCCCCAGCGAGCGTACGGGTAGCCAACGTCCACCGCGTAGTGGCGCCCTTGTTCGTAGGCGTTTTGCGCGTGAGGAAGCACGACTTCGTAGGCTGGGACAACTTTGCTGTTGTACGTATCACCAACCATGGAGGATGCTTGATCGTAGTACGGAGAGGCAGCAGCAGAGAGCTTATCAACATGCGGAGCAAGAGCAGCATCGTACTGGGCCTTTGCCTGGCCCTGAGCTAGCTGGAGGCGCGGCTTCAGCGTCTTCTCCCACTCTGCCAGAGCAAATTCCTGAGTCTGCGCAACGCGAGGAGCGCCGTAGACCTGGTATGTGTTCTTGACGAACTCGGCCGAAGGCGTGTAAAGCTGGTCATTGAAGCGGTCGATGTACGGCTGGGCCTTCTCAACGTGGGGAGCAAGGTAGGTGTTGTAGTATGGCTCAACGTATGGGGCGGCATGTGATTGCACGGTCAAGTAGGGCTTGCACAGCTTGGGGGAGTCGTCGGAGAGGTCGTCGAGGGACTTTGGGCAGCGGAAGAGCATGGTAACAATAACATACCACACCGACACGCTAAGCAGCGGGGTCAGTCAAAAATCTCGCGAGAGGCGGTGGTTCACTCACCGGACGGCGTTGCTGAGAAGCCATGGCGCGAAGCCGCGGCGCCTGGCCGGCGGCTGCTTTGGCTTTGGCTGGCGAGCGACAGTTCCGTTCATGTCCTTTGGGTCGGTCGAGTCGCTGGGGCTCTTGGACGGCCTTTTGACGTGGCCGTTGGTGGAGGCGGCCATGTCGACGCGGGTGGAGGCGCGTTGATCGACGCCGGTGTCCGTGCTTCCGTGCTGGTCGTGCTGGGGGAGAGGATGCCTCAGAAATGCTGCACGCGAAGGCAGGCAATGCTGCAGAGTGGGAACGCTCAATGCGGCCACAGACTCGGAGTGGGGATGAGAGGGAAAGCAAAGGCGTGGTGTCTCAGAATGTGGCTGCTGGATGCAGCCCGTCGCGCGCTTTGGCAGGGAATCAAGCTGTGCTGCGATTGCGATTGTTGGCCAAGCCAGGCGACAACCACAACGTCATAGGCTTGCAAGTGCGCAGCTCGCAGATCAGCTCACGATCAAGCCAGATCGCGAGCTGCAGGGTGCACTGCGCTTCAAGGGGCTCTTATCGCGGCCTGGTGACCTTGGCCTGCAAGAATGCGCCGGCTCATGCCCATGCTTCGGAGATCAAACGCGAACTGCGACGCATGTGGTTCTCCAGACTAAAAAAGAAGCACCGGGGCCGCCTTTGCGGGGTCCAGCTATTCATCACAGAACCAGGCCAGCTGCGCAGAGCGCCCTCGATGGTTGGGCCAGCGCTCTCGACGTGCCACCCGTGTCCTGCCGGATAACTGCAGCGGCCGGCCCTCATAAAGGACTTTGTCCGTCCGTACGCGCTTGTGTGAGATGTTGGACGGATAGTCAAAGCCAGGGGGCTATGTGGCTTACCGGGCTTATGTAAGCCGAGTAACCCCGGGGCGCCGATGGCGAAGCGCATGGGTTGGTCCCTCCATTCCGTTGTCCATCCAAGCTCCTTGTTGGACGCTACTCCCCGCAAACAACGTACCTCCGCCACGAACTTCCACCTGTCGCGGTGTTCTTGCACCCGCTCCTGAACGCCCCTTCCAGAAGAAAGCGCACATTTCCCACCGATTTGCCCGCATCC
The DNA here is from genome assembly GCA_009829795.1 of Lasiodiplodia gonubiensis. Taxonomy (NCBI): domain Eukaryota; kingdom Fungi; phylum Ascomycota; class Dothideomycetes; order Botryosphaeriales; family Botryosphaeriaceae; genus Lasiodiplodia; species Lasiodiplodia gonubiensis. Next base: position 61,894 of record RHKH01000122.1, on the reverse strand, counting down.
TCTTGCGACACTGAGATGATTCCCTAGAAACATCATCTTCCCGCGGCGCCACGCCCAACCGATTTCTTTCCCCGGCCCTCTCAACCGCTGCCTAGCCGACGTTCATTGCTTGTGACCCTTCGACTTCGCTCTCGACCGCGTCCCGCATCATGGCCTCCGAAGACGGCGCGCCCGCAGCCGCGCCGCCCCCACCACCGTCCACCGCTCCCGATGTCATGAACGATCCTCAGTTCGATCCTGATTCCGCCGCCTCCGAGAAGACGGCAGATGACCCGGATACTTGCAGGATATGCCGCGGCGAGGGGACCAAAGAAGAGCCTCTCTTCTACCCGTGCAAGTGCAGCGGAAGCATCAAATTCGTCCATCAGGACTGTTTGATGGAATGGCTGTCGCACTCGCAGAAGAAGCACTGCGAGCTCTGCAAAACGCCCTTCCGCTTCACCAAGCTCTACCACCCGCAAATGCCCAGTAGCCTACCGACCACCGTCTTTGTTCGCAGGGCTGTTGTCCACGTACTAAAACATCTGATGACGTGGTGTCGCGGCCTGCTGGTGGGCTCTGTCTGGCTACTGTGGCTACCGTGGTGCATGCGAGTGATATGGCGTGCGCTGTTCTGGTGTGGCGATGGAGGCTTTGCTGGCGATTTGCACCGTGTATCCAACTACCACCGTCGTTTCGCCGCATCTACCGGCTCCGCCCCCACAAGCGCGGCTGGCGCAAACGCGACGTCCTCCGCAAACCTGACCGGCCTTTCGCTCGCTCTGGCGCCTTTCTCTTCGACCCTGAACATGAGCGCTGGCGAGCCAACTGCTTACGTCCTGATCAAAAAGTTTCTTTTAGGCCTCGGTCCTTTTCCTGATTTCTTCAATGCTTCCTTTACGAACTCGACCGATAATGCCACTATTTCACACACTATCTCAATCAGGCAAGCGACACTCCTATCGGATGTCTCTTTCCTCAGATCCATTACCTCTCACCCGTCGATCAACCGGTTGATTCTCGACATTATCGAGGGTCAGATAATCACGGTCCTGGTCGTTATTGCTTTCATTCTGATCTTCCTCATCCGCGAATGGGTGGTACAGCAGCAGCCCGTCATAAATGTGGCTGCTATGCAGGCCCTGAACAACGCCGCACCGCGCCCTCAGCAAGCACATCAAGATGCAGAACAGGATCATGTGGAAGAAGAAGAGCTGCCGCACGAGCAGGATGCAGATGATAGCACTGGTGAGGATGATCGCTTTAGCGATGTTTCGGATGATTCGCTGGAGCGATTTGCCGATCTCGACATCTCTGCCGAAGATAGCACTACTGGACCTATCACCGAGCCGCCAGAAATTGTACGAAAGCTCGCCGACCGCTTCCCTGAAACGGGAATTGCCGAGGCATTAGTGCACTCGCAATTTGAGAAAGTTGCGGATCTACTTGCCCGGGAAGACGAACTGGGAAGAAAGATACTTAGAAAAGAATTGTTTCTTTGGATCGAACTGCTTAGTGACAGGGTCAAAGAAGGTCCAAGGGAAACGGCTCTCGAGAACTGGATCCAGCTGCGCGATTGGGCACAAGGACTTGAGGAAATTATCGTTTCTCCTTCTCAATCTGGAGTTGTCAGACCAACACTCTTCGAGCCGGACGGTTTCGACATGGCCTTCAGCGCAAGCAAGCGCTCTACTGATTGCGATATCATCCTTCACGCGCCCGAGGATGATGATGAAATGGGTCCCATGGAAGGCTCCAGTCAGCAGAGGCCAACCATGCCTGAACGAGGACAGTCATTCCTGGCCGCCGAGATACAACGTGATCTGGAAGAAGCGACGCGGAGCTTCACTTCACTACCGGGAGAGCCCGAAGAGCATGTAGGAGATGCTGAAGGAGAACGCCGGAGCAACAAGAGCGAAGGAAGCTGGCAACAAATCAACGAGTCGGATGTCGAGAGCAAAGATCACCCCGCCCCGGAAACCGCGGAGCCAGCTCCCCCCAACCAGCTTGACTCTCGAAGCGACAGTAGCGAAGGTTCTAGTACTGCAGGAGCTCGCGCATCGGATCATACGGTACAGTCATTGGCATCTTTAGCCCCGGCACCGACCGAGCAAACTATCGTACCCGATCGTACCCCGAGCCAAGAAAATGTCAACGCTGCAGAGACGCAGCCTCGTGCCAACCACCCTCCCGCGGATGCAGGCCTCTGGGAACGCGTATACCACTGGTTGTGGGGCGATATTGCTCTGACAGACGACGATGGAACGCCCGGTGCAAATGAGGAACATGTGGTTCAAAACTTGGCGGATGAAGCCCCTTTTGTCCAACGCGATGCAATCCTTGGCGACGGTTTTGACGATGCTGATGCGGCCCGTGACCCCGAAGTTGCTGCAGCTGCAGCACAAGCAGGTATCGATGTCATGGATCAAGACGCAGTGGAAGATGCAGAGGATCTCGAGGGTATTATGGAACTCATCGGCATGCAAGGACCCCTCGTCGGATTATTCCAGAACGCGCTCTTCAGTGCTGTTTTGATATCCGCAACTGTTGCCGTTGCCGTCTGGATCCCTTACCTTTGGGGGAAGGTCGTTCTCCTCTCACTCGGCAAACCGGTTTGGCTATTCCTCAAGCTACCTCTACGCGTGCTCTCGGCCACGGCGGATCTCATTGTAGACTCCGTGCTGTTTCTCGGGGCAGCGGCCGTTTACTGGTCTATTTTCGTCCTTCAGCTGCTGGTGCCTTTTATTGGTACTCACAAGTCCTTCGACTCGGCAGCTTCATCTACACGTACGGTTGCTGAGTCCGCCATCGAGCGCGTATCGAAATTATTCTCAATTGCCGGCACGAGCATGAACTCGGACTACCTCCACCTGTCCATTAGCTCTCACGCTGCGCTTAGATCGCTACAGCGGAGCTTGAGTGAATGGTCATACTCGATATGGATAGGGTTCGCCGAGGCTCACAGCAAGATCACCAACATGGAATCGTTTTCAGTATTCTCTGCCATCGGTCGTTTCATTGATTCGAGTATTTCAGTGGGTGCTGCTGTGATCAACAGTATCCGCGCATCTTTACCCACCATCTCAACTACAAATGGCCTCTCTTTGAGACTCGATACCGGAAACAGCACCATAGCAGCCATAGATCCCAATTTCGAGTACTGGACGCCCAGTGATCGTATTATTGCGATCTTGGCAGGTTACGTTTTCTTTGCGATAGCTGGTGCTCTCTACTTGAAGAGGGGCACTCCGTTCACCACGTCACAGAATGGCCGAAGAGTGGAGGGCATCATCTCAGAAGTCCTGCAGCAAGCTGGTGGGGTTCTCAAGGTAATCTTGATCATCAGCATCGAGATGATTGCATTCCCTCTCTACTGTGGTATTCTCCTTGACGGCGCCCTGCTGCCTCTGTTTGAGCAAGCAACAGTTTTCTCGCGGATCGAGTTCGCCCGGACTTCTCCCTGGACCGCAGGATTTGTCCATTGGTTTGTTGGAACCTGCTACATGTTCCATTTCGCCCTTTTTGTCTCCATGTGCAGGAAGATTATGCGAACAGGTGTTCTTTACTTCATTCGGGACCCGGATGATCCAACCTTCCATCCTGTCCGTGACGTTCTTGAGCGGAGCGTCACCGGTCAATTGCGCAAGATTGCCTTTAGTGCATTTGTCTACGGTGCGCTGGTCATCTGCTGCTTGGGTGGAGTGGTTTGGAGTTTGTACTACGGATTTGATGGCGTCCTTCCGATCCACTGGGCGACAAACGATCCGTCGATGGAATTCCCGCTGGACTTGCTCTTCTTCAATTTCCTAACCCCTCTGGTCATCAAACTGTTCAAGCCCAGCGACGGCCTTCACGAGATGTACCGGTGGTGGTTCCGCAAGTGTGCACGCGTCCTTAGGCTTTCCGACTTCCTCTTCGGCGAGAAGAACCTAGATGAACGCGGTCGACACGTAAGACGTACTTGGTCAGCCTGGCTTCAGCGGAAGAGGGGCAACGTTGAGGAGCCAGTCATCGGTTCTGATCGTCAACTACTCGTAGAGGACCGGAACACTGAGGTGTACTTCCTTTTCGATGGGAAGTATGTTCGCGCACCAGCTTCGGATCAAGTCCGCATCCGCAGAGGCCAGTCTGTGTTCGTCGATGTCGACGTCTTCGACAACCGTCTTGATGGAAGAGCTGAGGATGACCCGATACACGGCAAGGACTCTGGCCTGACCCAAACGGTGTACATCCCACCACTGTTCCGCTTCCGCATTTGTCTTTTCGTCGTTGCTATCTGGCTCTTCGCTGCAGCCACTGGCGTTGGCGTTACTGTGATACCCCTTCTCTTCGGCCGCCGTCTCTTTTCCAACTTCATGCCCGAAGGTTCCCACATCAACGACATCTACGCTTTCTCGGTCGGCGTGTACATCCTCGGCGCCGCCGCCTACGGCTTCTTCCACCTGCGCAACATCTTCAGCCTCGCGGCCGACTCGGTGCGCCACCCGTTCAACACGACGTACTCGACCGTCTCGATCCTGGGCCAGTACGCGGCGCAGGCAGCGTCGGTCGTGTACGTCTACGGCGCGCTGATCGTGGTGCTGCCCGTCCTCTTCGCCATCTTCCTCGAGTTCTACATCCTCATCCCGCTGCACGCCTACCTGGGGCCCGGCGAGACGCACGTCATCCACATCATCCAGGACTGGACGCTCGGCTTCCTGTACGCGCGCATCGCCGCGCGCATCCTGCTGTGGAACCCGCGCTCGCTCATCTCGCGCGCCCTGCAGGCCGTCGTCCGCGATGGCTACCTCCGCCCCAACGCCCGCCTCGCCTCGCGCGCCTTCGTCCTGCCCGTCGCCGTCTTCTTCGCCGGTACGCTCCTCGTGCCGCTCGCCGCCGCCCGCGTCGCCAACGTCACGTACTTCGTCGCCGCGCCAGAGGAGACTAAGGCCATGGTCTACACGCTCGTCTACCCGCTGACGCTGGCGGTCGGCCTCAGCGCGTGGATGGCGTGGGGCACGGTGCGCGCGACGGAGCGGTGGAGGCAGCGCATCAAGGACGAGGTGTACCTGATCGGAGAGCGCCTGCATAATCTGGGGGAGAGGAGGGCTGGGTCGGGGATCGTGTCATCGGCGGCGCCGGAGGAGGGGAGTGGTGGTGGTGTTGCGGTGGTGGCATGAGTGTGATGGATGATGATAATAATGACAAAGACACAATGGTGCTCGGTGGGGGTTATGGGGAGAGGAAAGGGGACTTGGGATGATTTTGCTCACTCATGCTTTGTTTTTGTTCTCTTCTTCTTATTTGGCCCGCACCGCCTCTGCTTTGGCGTTTGCTGCTGGGGGAGGAGGTGTGGGCTGATATGATCACCGTACGCACACGCACACACAGATACACACACACACACACACACACACACACACATGCTAGCAGAGAATGATGGATGGCGGTTACGATAGGTAGGGATTATAGAATGCATGATTATTGTGTTAGTGTTCGCGTTGTTCATGTCCAATTGAGGTTGGTGATGGTGTTGAACGGTTTTGCGTGTTTGACGGTATGATATGTTGCTTGAGGTCCAATGATGTTTCCTGTTGAAGATATTCACAGATTAGTTTGTAGTCGCTTTGGATGAAGCTGTCATGATACAGTTTCATGGGCGAGATGGCCAACAAAGCAAACATAGGTGTCCCATCTCTGTTTGATTCAGAGAAGTCATCTCGTTTATTTGTCTGTTAGCTTTAACCAAGCAGCTGATTGCAAAAATGGTTATTTGTTGGCTGTCTTTTTTCAGGAAAATCCAAGCGCATGTTGCGAGTACTTAAACCAAGTTCCCAGACGTGACCTCAATAAGAGTGTAGAGTTCATAACTATATATAAGACTTCCAGACGATATATTTCCGAGGGTAGGCGCAGTGAGCGAGACCATGCCAGATCGAACGGCGACCCGCAGTCAGAATGAGAAAGCCGGGGAGCAGAGCTGATTTCAGGCGTAGTGCGGTACTTGCTGCCGGCGTCATCGAAGCAGGCCTTGTCGGTGCGGGTGCCGCGCTTCTGGAAGCTGTAGGGGGTCCGGGTGGCCGGCAGCAGCGGTATAACACAGTCCAGATACCCTCTGGGCATAACACCAACGCAACAGATGCCGCAGGATTAACGGGCCAGGTGCGCCGGACGGCCGCACCTGATGGCGGCAGATGCGGTCCGGGGTTCTTCCTATAAAAGTCACCCACCCAAGCCTGTCTTCCTTCCACTCCCCTCTCTCTACATCCTCCTCCCATCTTGTCATGATCGGCTCGGCAAAGGGTGCTTCGCGTCACTGATAACCTCGCCCAATTACGATCGCAGTCTCAGCCAGGGAAGCTTTGAAGATCAGCGCCCACACGGCATCACTCCAGTCATGTGCGACGAGGAGCTGGAGGACAGGGCGACCGAGGAGTACAGGGCGACGCTGGAATTCCACGAACTCGTCGACCTCAACCATTCGTAGGTCTAGCATAGTCCAAACCGAAAATTTCCGCACTAACGACTACGCAATAGGCTTTATGGAGACAAGTCGAGCAGCAGCGTGACGATCCGCTTAAGTGACGATACCGAGCTGCCCGGCCACCGAAGTGTCTTGTGTTATTCATCGGCCTTCTTCAAGAATGCCCTTAAGCCTGGAAGGTTCAAGGTACGTGAACTTTACTTCCTACCCGATGACGCTATCATAGCTTCAATTTCGAACTGGAAGTAACATGTCATTGCTGTAGGAGAGTTATACACGAGTAGTCCACCTGCCGAACGATCCGCCGCGCGCCGTCGAAGCCATGATCGAGTTTCTCTACCTATATTCATACAAGGCACCTCCGGATCTCAGCCTCGAGGATGAGTTATCCTTCCACTTGGACGTCCTCGATATCGCAGAAATTTACGTACTTGACGAGCTCCACGCGTACGCGGAATACAGTCTTAGCCGGTGCATTTCCGGGATTAGGATGGATTTTAGCATCCCCCTCATCCTCGAAGTGCTTAATGCGGTGGGGGACGGGTCAAGACTCTACTATGATGCGCTTGCGTGGGTATGCTCGGGCCACATGGAGGAAGTCGTCGAAAAGGATGCGTGGAATAAACTGCGCGGACAGGCGCCTCACTTCATTCAGTTTCTCAAGGAGTATTGTGAGAGTCTGTGGCATCAGTACAGATGTCCTGTCTCCGGAAGGCTGCTTGATCACGTTGGAGGTGAGCACGCTGTCGGCATGGTGCGCCACAAGTTGCGGTGTCCGAGGTGCAGGCATATTGATGTGCACGTACTGGGACTAGTCAGACCGGGGAAAGACATTTACAGATGTCACCGTTGTCACTTTTACACGAACACGAGGGATCAGTGGATTGACATGACCGAGTGGTGGGCAAGCATAAAGCCAAAACTGAAGAAACAAATGAGGAAGGAAAAGAAACGGGAAAAGAAGAACAAGGCGAGGAAGAAGTCGGCCAAGAAGAAGTTGGCTAAGAAGAAGAACAGGCGAGGGTATCTGTGAAGGAGGCCGATGTCATTATTTTGAAGGCATGAGGTGCCATGTAACTGCATGAAATAGGATGGTAAATGACAAAGTTACCCAGATTGCCCAACACTTTCGCATCCGAGATTTGGATATGAGTGAGGTTTCTCCTGGGCTGGTTTGTCTTTTTGGTCTGATAAGTTGTGCATTGTGACCCAAATTGATAGATTACGATTAGCGGGTACTTCTGTCCCTTTTCTTGCTCCTTACCTTTTGTAAATCAAATCTAGACGGCTCTTTATGGTGGTACTGCGGCTCGAGTCTTCCAGGCAGGATTGAAGGTAAGCGCAGTGAGCCATGCCAGATGGAACGGTGGCCGGAAGCTGGGGTGAGGAACCAGGCGCCGAGGCGTAGTATGGCATACCAGGTGCCGCAGGACGAACAAGGCAGCTGCGGCTGCCCAGCGCACTTGCCTGGCCGGGCAAGTTCGGTAAATTCAGCGCACGTGCTGGTGAGAGATGCGACCAGAAGATCTTCCTCTAACAGCCGACCACACCTAAGCCTGTCCTTCCAACCTCCTCCCTTCATTTTCCTTCGACCTCGCCATGGCTAACTCAAAGCCGCGTGCCGTCCCTAAGCCGCTTTTCTGAACACTGCGCTACGATCGCAATCCCAGTCAAGCTCTCAAGATCAGCGTGTACACGACTTCGTCTAAATCATGTGCCCGACTGACGAAGCGGCTGAAGAAGCGAGGCTCGAAGAAGCGAGGCTCGCAGCTGTCCGAGGCGAGCTCCTGCGAACGTATGTGCATAACGGATTCAGTGGAGGTTCGTGCTAAAGTGGCTTCAACAGTCTGTTTAGGAAAGGGCATCACGAAATAACGGTTCGACTAAGCGACGGCACAGAGCTGCAGTACGATCGCAATATCCTGTGCAGCCGGTCTGACTTCTTCAAAAAAGCTCTTGATCCCGGAAGGTTCAAGGTAGGAGCGTCCGAGATTCCATACGGCCGCACTGTAGCTCGAGTCTCGAACGTGGATTGACGCGTTGCTAGGAGGGCTGTACAGGAATAGTCGAGCTACCGAACGACCCGCCCCAAGCGGCGAAAGCCTGGATCGAATTTCTTTACACAAACGACTATACCGTTCCTATGAGCTTCGATAGTGCTGACGAGGCACTCCTTCATCTGGATGTCGCGGAAGTTGCGGACGTCTACATGGAACATGAACTCGTCTCTGTAGCGAAAGACCGGCTCACTACGCTGATCTATGACGATTGGATTGGAATCATCCCAGTCATTCCGGAGTTGTATAACAAGACCGGCGATGATTGTGTTGTCGAAGATGCACTATGGCAAGGTCTCGGGGATGTGTTGTGGGTAGAGGAGACGGAACAGGCATTCCTCAAAGATGATGTGTGGTACGGCCTGCACGCGGAGGCGCCCGGGCTGATGGCAGAGTTTGCACTATATTGCGAGGACCTTTGGGCTCTCGAATCTTGCTCCGGAGCTGCGAGGGTCCTCGATCGCTTTGGTGGTGTGCATGCCGTCGGCTTGACATACCGCAGCTTTGAATGTCCGGAATGTGGCTTCTTTGTTGAGAACAGGCCGACGGGTTCATTGAAAGAAGGTGGGATTTTCTGTCCAAGGTCTACCTGTCTATATCGTGAGTAGAGCAGTGCTTCCATTGCCTAACGAGGATTGGTGGTTTTAAGGAATGAAAGTTGAGGCTAATCACTGGGAAAATTGAAAGCCATTAAATCATGTAGTGCTACAAGGGCTGCGCAACTATATAACGTTCGTTGGTAAAACTCAATGAAGTGATGAAAAAAATGAACGGCATTTCCTTATGATTCTCAGCGAATTCACAGGGCGTGACCTAATCGACGGACGGAGAAGGCCGTGTGCTCCTCCTATCTTCTTTATTCATGAAAATCACCTGTTAGCGCTTAGTTGTTGGTCCAACCTTGTCGTATCTGTTCAACGGCTCTTCGGTGACAACCTATCAAATAAATACACAAGCAAAGTGGAGGGAATTACTACCAAAACCTCTCGTGGGAATCCGAGAAGCTAAATCAGAGCTTGCCAAATCCTAGGCATTCCCACAAAGCCTTCAACCGTAAGCGACACCCGCCTCAGCACCCCGTCTTCACACCCCGTCCTCAAGCCACGCCGCGACATCCTCACCAAACACGCCCACGTCCCTCTTCCAGACCGGACTGATCCGAAGCTCCGCGAGGGACCACATACACCACCAGCAGCTATTGGTGACGGGCTGCCTTTTCGAAAACACCAGCCCGTTCACCCTCGCACACCGCGGACACTTCGCCGCGCGCAGCACCACCACCCCGGCAAAATACCGCGCCAGCCACTCCCGCGCCATGCCCACGTCCCCGCCCTGCTCGCGCCACAGCCACAGCGCCAGCCCCGTCTGCTCCTGCATGAACCCCGGCGCGTGCCGCCACAGGCCGTCCCACGCATCCTCCTCCAACAGCGTCCGCATGTGCGGCTTCAGGCTGTACAGCAGCGTGTAGTAGAAGCGCCGCGCCCACGACAGGCCGGCGCTCGCGTGGTGCGCCATGATGGCCAGCATCTCGGGCAGCACGGCGAGCGCGGCCGGCCAGTGCCGCTTGATCGTGCCCTGCAGCCAGCGCTCGGCGAGTTCTTCCAGTTTGGGCATGTCGTAGAGGGAGGCGGCGACGAGGATGTCGAGGTGCTGCAGGATCATGTCGGGCAGGTCGACGTTGGACTCGTCGAGCGAGTAGCCGGCGCGGTACATGTATTCGAGCAGCGCGCGGATGGCGTGGGGTGGGTCGTGTGGCATGTTGACGATTTGGGTTATGCCTTCCTGTTTGTTACGTGCGGTTAGACGGTTTGCGTGGGAGGGGGAGGGGGGGAAACGGACCTTGAAGCGGCCGGGAACTAGAGCGTGGCGGAAGAACGGGCACTGGGCGGAGACGATGATGCGGTGGCAGGCGATTTCTACGCCGTTGCTCAGGCGGACTTTGAAGTCACTGTCCTCGCCGGTCTGCCATATCCTGGGAGGAAGTCAGTGATGAATGGGACTGGGGTTGTTTCGTGACTTACTCTTCGAGGTAAATGAGCGGATGATCGTCAGGGCCGCCGCCGCAGCCGGTTGCGGGAAGGCTACCCCAGAAGCCGTGGTGGGACATTTTTGAGGCGGGTGAAGAGGAGCGGAGCTGGAGTGAGGTTGAAGGTGAGGAGAGGAGAGGAGAGGCGAGGATTTGCAAGAACATGGTTGGAAATAGGTAGAGAAGGGATGTGATTGTTTGCCAACAGAAGAGACTAACACTCAAGATCAATCGAAAAAGGGCCATGGTGGTGATATCGAGCAAACTTTCAGCTCGGAAGGTCGCTAGGTTGACTAAGCGTCTTGCCATAACAGCTCTACCCGTAGACATGAGGACCTCTACGATGAATATACCTTCTTGGTATCCTTCCTGTCTTTCACTGTATCTGACGAGCATGCTTAAGGGTGTTATGGGTCACGTGTTGCTGAGCAGCGGGCTCATGGAACCGACGGCACCTTCCCGCTGTTCACTCACCGTCCAATTCGGGCCTAGCTAGGTTTTCTCTTGGCAGCCAGCAACAATATCTCGTCCCACACTCTTCCTTCTCACCTTCGACCTCGACAAACCAACAACTGCGCTCCAAGCGGCCTTCCCGGACACCGCTACCAAGTCTTTCGTCCATCGCGCTCGGACGCGGCTCGGCTTGCGTCGAGTGCTTCTTGACCAGGCTGCCGTTCACTCCGAAGACCTACGCGCTCGCGCCCACGCTGCTGCTGCCCACCCGTCACTGCGCCCGACCGCTCACCCTGCTCGTCACCAAGGCCTTGCGCGCCACGAAAAACCCCAACCTCACCTTGAATATATGGACTGCGAGCAAGTCTTTGAGACACAGCATCATGCCTGATTATGAGGCCTGGGATAATGGCGTAGATGTACTGCTGGAAACCCTCAAAACGTATGTATCTATCACTAGTTTCGCTGCTCGTGCAAACACAAACAGACGGCGATTGCCGCGCTCATATCCTTCGGTACCAGCCACACCATGATCCACGACAGCTAGCTGACGCGAAGAATAGCATGGGACGATCAGAGGAATACTCAGACATGCGAGTACGTCTCAGAGATGGAACTGAACTGCGATGCCATCGCAACATTGTGTGCACGCAAAGCTTAATGATCAAGGATGAGCTCAACTACGGTTCTAAAGTATGTATCACTTGAAAGAAATAGGTTGGCGCTCGGTCCGTCACCACACGGTCGCAAGTACGTTTCTGACATCGCGTTCTGCTTTCCCAGGCAAGCAAGAGCGGCATTGTCGAGATGTTAGACTATCCTCCCGAAGCTGTGAAGGCTCTGATCGGCTTCTTCTACACTGCCCAATACGCCATTGATTGGAATCAAGATGTTCTAGGACTTATTCGTTCCCGTCTGGATGTGCTCAAACTTGCTACGACCCACGGGAGCCCGGAGTTGCGAGACTTGGCTGCGCAATTCATAACCGATCAATTCGTACGTGTGGAACACCAGGAAGCGGCCGCGAAAGCTTTTCCAGATATTGCGGGCGCTTTCGAAGAACTTGACATCGACTGGGCTATTGGATGGAACAGAAAATGGGATCCAGCAGACGAGTCCGCCCAGAAATATGACTCGTTCGAAGACTGGGCGCGTTGCCACACACACTTACTCATGGAGAAAGATACGGGTGATGCGCTGGAGGAAAAGGCCCCAATCCTCATGGAAGGTCTCATGGAAGAAAATGCTGAATGGTGGTTCGAGTACGGCTGTGAGAGTGGTGCGGAGTGGATTGAGCGTTTCAATGGACCCGGCTCTTCAGGAGCACTCAAGTACACTTTCGAGTGTCCGAACCGGGAATGCCGGTACATTCAGACCAGATTGCTCGGAATATTTTTCTTCGGGCAACCCCCTGCGATGCTGGAGTGCGATATATGCCACTGCGACTATGAATATGAGAAGTGGATGGAGTTCGTCAAGGAGCCGGCAAACGAAGTCAACGAGTAGATTTCGGAAAAAGGATCACTGGTGGCCGTTTAATGCATGAAAGAAATTCAAGGGTCGGCGGAAGCGGTGATATGGACTATTGGTGGTTGAGTGGGAGACTGAGATGAGAGGTTTGCTCACACAGAAGCTTTACCTCTATCAAATTCAGTCTGAACACACTCGAGCTGGATCAGGGATAATTTTAGCAGTGGCGGATGTTCAGAAGTTTGCAGTTTTCAACAAATTAAAAAAGAGAGAAGATAATGTTCACTGGGGGGCTTACAGTATCAAGACAGAAGTCTGTAGTTCTACGATATCAGAATCAGAAGAGGTAGGTATCAGTCATTCCGCCGGAACGCCGCTGCAACCTTAATGTCTTGAAAGCGGTGCAGCGAAGACCGTCCCGAGCGTGCTGCATGGATCTTTCCGCAGTCGTTCGCTGCGACACGAGCAATCTGGATTCTAAGCCGAGGCTTCGGTGCAGTCGAGGGAGCGCATGGCGTGTAGGTTCTCTCGGGGAGAAGCTGGGCGGACGACGTAAGACACAGTTTATAGAAGGAACGCCGCCGCCGTCCTGGTCGGGAGGCACGTCACAACGCCCGAGCTTGCACCACCAATGTGGAAGCAACACACCTCCTCTGGCATTCACGTACTCGCGTGTAGCTGCAGCCGCAGCTGCTGCCATGGCGCTACGTCAGTTGTATTCTTTTCGTTCGCAGCTCGCGCCACCCTTGACCTCGCCGCTTCGCGCTCGATCTCACGCTCGACTTCACCCCATTTTTAGCCCCCAGTCTTTGGCATCATGGTGGACTCGGACGACTCTGATCACTCGACGCTTGGTGAAGGGGTGGATATCATGGAGCGCTCGGACTACTTCGAGCACACGATGCTTAGAAAACGGGAGGATACCGCATTGAAAGATGCGCTCGGACAGTAAGTGCCATCGCTTTAGGGCGCCTCCGTTCATCATATGCGCCCCGGTGCTTGCTTGAACCCTTCATGAGACTTCGCTGACACGGGTAACAGGATTTTAGACTCAGGTGCCTACAGCGATATGAAGCTCCTCCTTTCCGACCAGACGGAGATCCGCTGCCATCGAGCAATCATGAGCAAACGATGCGACTTCTTCAGGAAGGCGCTAGAGTCTGGATTCGAGGTACACATGGTTCAATGAGCGCCGCCGCACAAACGAATCAGACCTTTCCATCCTCGCTCGACCCGCTAATTCGCGAGCCAACAACGTGGAGGTTATTTCCTGACGTGGGGCACAGGAAACTTACACTGGCGTTATAAAGATGTTCTACCAACCTCCGGAGGCCGTCAGGGCCATGGTCAGGTACCTATACACGGCGGACTATTTAGACAATAACCCCAAAGATCCAGATCCTCTCTTCCACTTGGACGTGTACATCATCGCTGGAATTTACCTGCTCAAAGGGCTGGCGGATGTCGCAAGATGTCACATACGGCTCCATTGTCACAAAGGGACGGTGCCAATCAGCCTTGCGAACCCTCTCAGGGACTGCAAAATGGCCTTCGGCAAACTCCACCGGGCAGACGAGTTCTACAATGACTTCATTGAGGCCTTCATCACAGAGACTCATTGCGACCAGTCGAGCTGCCCGGAGCTGGGTTATCTGAAGAGCGAATGTCCGGACTTCCTACAGGATGTCATTGAAATAGCTTGGAAGCTATGGAAGACCCACGGGGACTTCCGTTCGGCCTTATGGCTGGCACGCTATGAACAACTCGCAAATTTCGTTTGGTACCACCTTGTGAAGTGTCCGGGGGACGGGTGCGGATATGTCAACAAGTTCTTGCATCTCCCAACAGAGGCAACAGCTCCGCGAGATTGCGAGGGCTGTGGCAATCGGTTCACCTCGAAGGAATGGCTACTGGCAATAGGCTCTGAGCCGGAAATGAAAAGTGGCGACGGTGATTCAGGTGAAGCCACTGTGGATGGCTGAGGCGCTGGGAGACTCTATTCTTTCGCGGGCCATTGGCTGCTGTCTTGTACATTCTTCTCCGCACGAAGAATATTAATTGATTCGCGTACACATTCTTTGGGCCGCGCAACACGCTCCCAGGTGACATTGAGCCCAGAATCTCCGGCAGCCATGAGGCCTTCACTACAACAGGACGACATAAGTGGGTAGGTGAAGCTATCGTCCGGACGTCTATGGAGAAATTTTAACTCTACATTCTCGTCCGGACGATAGCTTCACCTACCCACCCATGACAGGATAAGCAGCAGCACCATTATCCTGGTGGAAGCGTTGCGGCGAGGAGACGGGCCAGTACAGCCACGCAAAGCCGGACCGCGGCGACGGCTCGCACACAGGAAAGCGTAGGTCAGCCGGAGGAACTCGACGACGACCAGGATGCGGGAGAAACGCAGCCCGATATAGTCTGGAGAGCGGATAATCGAACGTTCGAGGAGGAGTGGTCGGACTGCCTGCGTCGCGAACTCGCTGGTCGACATCGCGACGGGCTCGGTGTGGGCGAGGTCGAGGACGGCGGCCAGAGGCTTTCGCTTGACTTATTTTCAATGACGTTGTGGGAAGGATACGGGAGTGTCAGTATATAAGCCACCGAGTCAGTCATATCGGCATGCTAGTCACGCTCGAAGAGGTGGTGCTTGGTTAAATGAGAGCCCGAAGGTTTATGTAGGGTACCCCAAGTTATCATCCGTCCTCTGTGGGTTAGAGGTCGTAGGTTCGAGAACGGGCTAGGGAAGATCAAAAAAAGACGGTCCCACTGAGTCTTTTCTGGGCTTAACTCGCAGGGTACTGCGGGGTTCAGTTTTGCCCTTTTCTTTTTTGCTCTCTCATTTTGCGACGTTACAGAAGCCCGAAGCTACTACCACTCTCCCCTCCTACTACTGGGACTGCATTAAAAGAGCCAACATGGCATTTTTATGGAAGCAGCCCGCAGGTTCCAGTCTCACTCTGACTTGGGGAGGCCGATGCTTTGTTTGAGGCGGATAGCCCGACGCTTTGGCTGAGCTGCCTAACAGTGAGGGAGCAATTTGGTCACAATCCTCCCTTCTATAGTAGCCATAAAGAATTGCTCCTTCCCACTGAGTCAGATTATTTGGCTTCCTATAGATGGCCGCCTCCAGCGTGTCGTTGCATCAAGCGCGTGTTGCGGTGCCGGGAGCGCCTGTAGTAGGATGGCCGGCTGGCCGAATCCGTGACGTGGAGGTCCCATCTCTGTGGTCTGGGCTAGTGATGTTATTGCACGCGGGTCGAATGAGTGGACGGCGTGCTTCAATCCCGGCTCCATCATCTCACTACGGAGACCACCCCCAGCCTACACCTCATACTCCAAATCCTCCAACGCTACATCTAAGCAATCAAGACGCATCGCAGCAGCACAATAGCGACGGCGAAAACCAACTTCACCAGCGGCTCCAGGCAATACGCGAATTGGGCGGCACACTCGGAGACTCCACTACGAATCTCAGAAGACAGCGTTACCGACGTGGTCCTAGCTGAACAAACCCAGGTCCCCAGTAACGAATCATCGCTGCCGAACGACCCCCTCAGGCGATCCCACCCTCCCAAGCCACCCTTCGACACCGGCTCGGCGCGAGGAATCTCCTAATATGGACCAAACTGCACCCCACGATCGCAGCGCTGGATCTTGTCTCCTCGATTGTGGGACGGTCGGTTCGTGGGTGCAAGGCAGACGTTGGTGCCTTGCTGAATGTGTATGTGCGGAAGCGTCTGTTTCTTGGGCTCTCGACTCGCTGGTGGGCTGGTTGCCCTGGTGCGGTTTCGAGGATAGTGCGAAGCGTTTTCTGGAGGCCAGTAGACCTGGTGAAAAAACTTCTGGTGATTTCTTGCCTTTCAGGGTGGCGTATTTCGCCAATCAAAGCAGGCTACGAACGCAGTAGAAGTCTGGCCGCCTCTGGAGGTCTCTTGACTGTACGTGCGTTCGGATCATGCTACGTCATGCGGAGGTGGCGCGTGGTGGCGGTGTTTCGCGCTCCAGTTTTCCGGACGAGGCTGGCAGATAAGACTTGCTGGATATCTGATATACTAAACCTGATCGCTTTAGAAAGCCAACGAGAGGTGTCCTACTTATGGTTTCTCACCTGTGTCATTCGGCGCTGGTGAAAGTTTGGATCCTGAACAATAATGTAACTAAAGGTACATACAAAGGCGCTATTATAGAGTTGTACGAACATGATTTCGAGGCAGCCTTCTTATGGCGGTTCGAGATTAACTCGAATTCGCGGTGCTTGCTCGGATACATGTGTGCATAGTGGTATGCTGATATAGTGAGCAATACATCATACGTGCAATAAGAGGATTCTAGTTTTTCGCGGTAGAAAAGCTTCGATCTCTTGCGAATAACTTCGCACCTCACTAGCATGGGCAAAATAGATTTACATCACCTACAGGCTACTGCGCCTATCTTCACTTCAGGACATGGAGAATAGTTCCACTCCTGTGATACGAGCACAGAGCTTTCTGCTAGCTGCATCCATCTACCCCAGCCATAGGTGAGGTCCGCCAGTTCAGTTGTGGGCTGCAGCGACGCCAAGAATTCTTCATGATTCAGTCTCCAGCTGCGTCGGCGCCTTGGACTGAGAATGCTCTACAGTTCCATGACTTTGTGTGTCCTGTGTCACTTGAAACTGCAGACTGCCATATTTCAGTCACACATGCGTCGAGATTTGGAGATTTGTTTCCGTTGCTACTGTCTCCAACGCTTCGGTGTGATGTATAAAAAGTATGTACATGTCCTCTTTGAGCGGACCGTACGCATGAGGAAATATTTTTTCGGTTGCTTACTCGATTTGGTAAAGGATTCGGCGCTTGCAGTATACATATACATAGATTTTACCGTGTTCGGCTAGGATGCAACACCAAAATTTGTATCAATAAATGCTTGGTGGAAAAGTGGTTGAAGCAGAGGGCTCAAGTGATCGAATCTCAGCGCGTTGAGTTTGTGAACGAACCAGGCACCAGCTTGCCAATCCACGGCCGTTGCTAAATCGTCGGTAAGTTTAGGAGGGAAAGGAAACGGAGGGAAAGGTTGCGGGGAAATAGGTGGGCGCGTGCTGCTTATCGTGTCGGTCCTCCTCCACCCCTATTGAGCGACGATCGGCGCCTAACCAAATCCGAAACCGAGTACGACGACTAGCATGCCTGTGCCCACCTACATTTCGCACTTCGGCCTAATTGAAGTGCGGAGCTAAATGCGCGGCCATGTAGGTATAAAGAGGGTGCAGTTCTTGCAGAGTATATTTGAGCCGCAGCGCCTTCGAACTCTATTCCTTACTACTTCGAACTCTATTGCCTACTGTGTAGAGTCATGGCTTCGTCTGTTAATATCATTGGAGTTTTACTCCTTCTCGTCCCGGTGACATGGTTTCTGCAGGTAAGCAAATCCATTCTTCCCTCTTTGGCCAGAAACTGACAAGTGATCGTTCAGATGGTATCCCGCGGCCTTCTCTCGCCTCTGTCTAAGATACCCGGTCCCATCTGGTCCCGCTACACCAACCTGCCTCTCAAACTCGCTCTGCTATCCGGAAAGCGCACGCTGTTCATCCACGACCTGCACGAGAAGTATGGATCGGTCGTCCGCATCTCGCCGGAAGAAGTGAGCATCTCGGATCCCACAGCCTGCCGCACCATCCACCGCGCCGGCTCCGGCTTTCTCAAAAGCGACTGGTACTCGCGCTTCGTCGACCACGAGGTGCCTGGGATCTTCGAGATGTCCGACGCCAAGCAGCATGCTGCCAGGAGGCGGCTGCTGGCCCGCGCCTTCACCAAGACCGAGCTGCGAGCCCGGTGGGAAGGCATGATCCGATCCAAAACCGAACTGGCCATGGAGCGGATCGCATCCGAGATGAGCAGCGCCGGCAAGGTCGACGTGCTGAAATGGTGGGCGTTTCTGGCGACGGACGTCGTCGGGCACCTGATGTTCGGCGAGTCCTTCCGCATGCTCGATCTCGGCGAGGTCAGTCATCCACATCCCACTCACTCACCTACCACCACTTCCACACGTACGCTGACGAGATCCATTCCGCAGAAAAACGACTACATCCGCGTCCTCGAGTCGACGGCCAAGGGCCGCGGCATGGCGGTCGAGCTCCCCCTCCTCGACTTCGTCGGCCGCCACATCCCCCACCCGACCTTCCGCGCCCTCTTCCACGGCCACAACTACCTGATCGACTACGGCAAGCGCGCCGTCGCCATGTGCAAGTCGGCCGACAGCGAAGCCGGCAACATCTTCGCACGCCTGGAGGCAACCGACACGTCTGCATCCGACTTCCCGCTCACTGACCTCGACATCTCGACCGAAGCCGGCAACCTCATCCTCGCGGGCTCCGACACGACCGCCTTCTCGCTCTCCTACACCACCTGGACCGTGCTCAACCACCCCGACGTGCAGGCGCGGCTGGAAGCCGAAGTGGCGACGCTGGACGGCGACTTCGCCGACGCCCGCCTCGAGGCGCTGCCGCTGCTGGGCGCGGTCATCAACGAGACGCTGCGCATCTGGGGGGCTTCTTCTGGAAGTTTGCCGCGCGCGGTGCCGCGGGGCGGCGCGGAGCTGGCCGGCCATTACCTCCCCGAGGGCTTCACGGTCAGCACGCAGAGCTGGACGCTGCACCGCGACGAAAGGTTCTGGCCGGAGCCGGAGAGGTACGTGTGCTTGTTTCCCGTTCCGCCGTTATGTGTGCGTAGTGCTGACGTTCGTGGAACAAACAGGTTCAACCCGGATCGCTGGCTCAACGACCCGTCGCCCGAGGCCGCGAAGATGGCTTTCTCGCCGTTCGGAGCGGGGTCGCGCGCCTGTTTGGGGGTCCATCTCGCTATGATGGAGCTGCGTATCGCGATTGCGATGTTTTTTCATAGGTTCCGCGGCGCGAGGTTGGTGCCCGGCCAGACGATGGAGGTGGAGAACTTTTTCTTGATCAAGCCGAAGATGGAGCATATGATGGTTCTGCCTGCCGGTGAGGGTCTTTGATGGATTGGGTTGTTAGATCACGCATTTCTGCGCATCTTTGTGCCTCAATGTATGGCGGTGAGTTTACTGAGGATTCTTCAAGAGGTGGAGTTGTAGTAGAGCGGATTTGGGGTTCGAAGAGGCACAGCAGGTAGCGAAAAGTCTTCTGATGCCCTTCGCGCAAGATACTGTCTTCAAAGACTCGTTCGAGATGGGAAAGGCGGACTATGGCGAAGTTCTGTCCAGGAGTCAGAAAGCTTTTCGGAAGAAGCTGTTCAATCCCAAATTCCTGACGTAAAAATAGTATGTCTTTGCTCTATGCGCCAGGTTGTAGCTTATTCAGTGTTGGCTTACAAAAGCTTGAGTGACGACCTGATGCAGTGCGGAAAGTTCAGTTGTTCGGCGTCTTTCTATAATTTCACTGAGGGTGAAGACTCCGATGGAACATTCTACGGCTCCAATGCGTCACTCACTCCCGATGCCAAGACATGGCATGCACACCCGGCCGGCCAGACCTAAAGCCTTCCCGGCTCACCTTCGTCGCAGACTCAGCATTTACCCTCTTCACCTACGAAATACCACCCGTGGTTCAGTCACCTCGGTAGGGCTTTTGTCATGCCGGATATTCCAGAAATCGAGGCCACTGAGGCTGAGGAGGATCTAGAGAACCTCAAGTCATTGATACACGACTTGAAAACGTATGTCATTCTGCGCTCGATGGTCTTCTTTTCTCACTGACATTGATTAAAGAGCACTCAAAGCTCGCGAGAATGGCGATGTGACAATCCTTCTAAAGAATGACGAGACTCTGACTTGCAATCGCGATGTACTATGTAGCCGATCGTCATTCTTCACCAACGCCCTCAAGCCGGGAAGGTTCAAGGTGAGTTGAGATGTTCACGCAGCAGGCCACCGACATCTCTCGCTTTCTTTTTCTCCCCTTGTGTGCCTCTACTAATACTAAACTACGCAGGAAGGCACCACCGGTACCGTCGAGATGCTCGAAGACGCCCCTTCCGCGATAAAAGCATTGATCCAATTCCTCTGCACAGCCGAATACAAGATAACCCTTCCGGATGCCGAAGACAACGCACTGACACAGAGTGCCTGCGGCCCGCTCCTCCACATCGCCGAAGTCTACGTCGTCGCAGCCATCTACGACGTCCCCCAGCTCCAGCGCCAGATGCTCCGGTACCTCCAGAAACTAATGCACATATGCTACCTGCCCGAACTGTCCACCTTCCCCCGCGCTCTCCGACGCATCTACGACTGGGTTCCAGAGGACGAGTGTCTGATCCTGCAAGACAAAGACTTCCTGACCCACTGTTACTTTTGGATAGGCTTCGACGAGGGCGTGAAGGAGGAACTGTTCGAGCTCGTACCCGAGTTTGTCGACTACTTGACCGAGCAGGCTTGGGAGTTCGTGGTGAACGATGTCAGCAAGCATAATGCGGACAGGTGGATTGAAAAGATCAAGGGCCCGGCAGCGGGGCGCTTCGACGAAGGTTGGGCTCGTTGTCCTCGCTGCTCGAAAGTCGTGTTCGCGAGCTTCTCTTTCAAGGGTTTTGGCAACCATTCGTGTGGGGAATGTGGCTACAGGATGACGAGCTTTGAATGGGTGAGTCATTTGTGTGACTATTGGGACGAGTGGAAGACGAATGATAGCTTCTTCAAAAGGCATTGAGTACCTGGATATACTTGGAGAGAGGTTCACCTGATAATTGGAGTTCGTAATTGTGGACCAATGGCAATGCTACCCACAGTAAGGGTATGTGAAACAGACTAAGGGTGAGTGGGTGTGGCAGGCGCTGATACAGCCGAACCCCGCCCGTTCCTGTGGGGCTGACGTGCATTTGGCTGTGCAAGGCAGAAACCGCGCTCAGCCTTGCAACCTACAAAATACTGCGATCACAGCCTCAGCTCACACCCTTTCTGCATCCCGTCTATCCCTTAGCCATACAACTTCGAACATCCAGATCAATCTTTGCTTAAAGTATGGACCTGCTGTTTAACCGCCATTCGCGCCAGAGAGATGCATCGCAGGCTGGGGACGCTGGCCATGACCCCGCCAACACCGAATCAGCCGCTGCCAGCGAAAGAAATGGCCAGAGCTCGTATACGACGTTCAAATCAGCCGATCGAAGCTCTGGAATTCCCTCACAGACACCGATGGAGAGGTTTCTTGCAGAGTCATACGAAGATGAACCAGTGAGATCTGGCGGAGCGCAACGCTGAAGTTTCCGAGTGCTAACATTCTCCTGCTAGTTCACTAAAGGCTTAATGCGCACTACCACTGCCGGCCCGCCTCCGACTAAAGTAGGCTTCTCCACTTCTGCAATTAAGTTCGGCTTCTGACTCTACCCAGGCCCAGATAGAAGATATCATCAAGGAGGCATCCCGGAAATACGAGGAGCACCGTGATAGACCGGACGATCAAGAACAGGATCTAGTCGCAAAGGCTCAATCGCTTCAGCTAGCTTCCAGACGTTATTCGGTCGCAGGTTCCGATCGCAATGTGTTGATCCAACCTTCCCGGTCTAACGGACCAAGAGATTCGAAACGTGAGGGAATTAGGCACACCACGACGTACGACAGAGATGTGTCTGTTCTGAATTTCGACCCTACTCTCCACCGTGATGCCAGCACCGACGATAGGAGGAAAAAAAGGATTCATGACGATGTCAACAAAGTGGAGGCCGACGAAGCAGAGCACAGCGGCGACGACACCGAACCTTTCGTGGATCGGGACAACATCCGGAGGAACCTACGAGAGCCGGATTCAGAAGAATCGCTGGTTCAGCCGCAAATTATTACCACCCCGGTATACGTGTGTACTTTCAACTTTCTCGATTGTCGCTTTACGACCTCCGATGAAAAGGACTGGCGCCAGCATAACCTTGGCCACTTCCACGGAATCACACCGCCAAGGTCGATAAAGTGCCCAATTTGCGCCACCAACTTTGGGTCCGACGATGGACATACGGCGTGGGAGGGGCTGATGAGCCACTTAGCCGCCCATTTTCGTAAGGGAGAGACGCTAGCGATATCGCGGCCGGACTTCAAGCTTCTCCGCTACCTCTGGCTGAAGCGAATCATCGACAACGATGAATTCAAAGAGCTCAACTCCAAGGGAACTCTTTCTATGCGGAAAACTGATCCAGAACGATTCTGGGTCGTAGACGGACTTAGGCACGGCCAGACGGCTAGAGTGACAGAGGGGGTGAGAGAGATGGCCGCCATCGCTAGGAGTTTAGGAGTGGATCCTGATCCTACGAGATACTTTTCGCTTGGACCGGAATTCGTGGAATTCATGACTGAAGAGCTGCAGCAAGTGAAAGATTTACTGGAGGTGATAGTTGTCACTGGCAGTGAAGATCGAGCGTATGCGGCACCCAGCGCCGATTACGCAGAAAACATCTGGCCTGAACTTGGAAAGTCCGTCCTGCTTTCCCTCATCGAAGCTTTGGAACCGCTCAAAGAATTTCAGCTCTCTCGCGCCCATCCAAAACTGGAAACTCTGAAAGATGCCAGACTCGGAAAGACTCTCCTCATTTCTGCGTCGTTTGTCATGTCGTCTGCGCCAACGGGCCAAATCTGGATCGACTTGGAAGCCCAAGGTAAGCGCAAAGAGGTTTCAGAATTCTCTGAAATTATCACGTGGCTTAGCACGATATGTCGAAAGCCAGAACCGGACAGACTACTCTGTTCCCGGGCTGAGTGGAAAATTGTGTCAAGTGGTCGGCGCATTTATACACGAGATACCTGGAAGGCCCCGTCCGGTACAGGCGGGAGAGGCCGCTGTTGGCACAACATGTTCAAAGGTTACGTGCTTGCCGAAGGCTTCCCCATCCCCCATCGTGGATCTCAAAGTGGGGTAGAGTTACCTTTCGACGTGATGACTCTCCTTGGTCTTGTTCTGTACCCGATAAACTTCGGCCAAGGAATCATCTTGAAGGGGGACAACACGGCATTGATCCCTTCAATTCACTACGGCGATGATGATTGTGTGCAGTGGCATTATTTGGAGGGCGATGGCGCCGGTGGTCCCCTGACGTGGGACCGCATTAAAGAGCACTGCGGAAACATATACCCCTCGAAAGACTTCAAATTGCTTCAAAGCAAGAGAACATTCGTTGGATATTTCCCCTCGGCCAACGTCCATCTTGGAACAAGAGACTCTGGATTCGACAAGGTGGACTTCTCCGGTGCAGAATTCGACGACAAGACTGCATTCGTTCTGGGGAACGAGCTCGTTGGCCAGGTAGGGACCTCGGTGATGAACTTTTTCACGGCGCAAGTCTCCGGAAAGCTGATGGTACACCGAACTGCCCACCAGCGACTCCGTGGCATCCATGACAGCATACTGGATAAAGTCCGAAACTCCAAAGATCTCCCTATCCTTCTCTTTGACGTCAAAACTAAGCAAGGCTGGCTTGTTCCAGAGTTGAGTGCCGTTCTTCACATGGCCTTGGCCTGGGCATCCTATCAACACGAGTCGGACCAAGTTTTGAGCAACATGCCATTCGCCGATGCTCGACCTGATGGAGGAAGAGCGGCCTACGATGCTATTCTCCAATTCGCAAATTTGCTTTTACCAGAGCACATCAAAGTTGGAGACCACGATGGCAACCAAATCACTACCCTTCAGGCACTAGCACCCTTTTTTTCACGAGTCGGCCAGATCAAGGACCAACAGCTCCAGAGACACGCATGCGGAATAAAGGAAAACAAGGATCTGGTAGGATACGAGTTCAAAGAGATCGCCAGTTTCGAAGAGCATCTGCACCTCCGTCGTTCAAAAGTCGACGTGGACAGAAGCGGAGGATGGCTTCGTTTGGTTTCTTGTAAACCAGAAATGGCCGTAATTCTCTGTAGCCACTTGGAGGCACCCATTCAGCCCTCGCCCAATCAGCATTCTTGCCCATTGTGGCAGGAAGTACCGACCGATCAGTGCTATCTCACAGCTTCTATCTCCTGCTTGAGGCAATTAGCCAAACGATGTGGAGGGGAAGACACCCTTCGACTGTACAACGACATCTACTGCATCCCCTCAAAAAAGGATCTTGGTCCTGGTGTTTGTGGTACAAGGCAATGGCCGTGCTGCAATCCGTTGCTTGAGCTTTCCAAGCACCCCTCTAAGAAGGCGCTTCGTTATGATGACGAAGGGGCCTTGATAATCGGCAAAGCTGTACCTCAGCAGGAAGAACATAGCAGTCTGCGCGTCTTTCTGCGATCTTCGTCTAACGAGAAGAGCGGCAAGGCTCAAAACGGGAGTCTTTCCATCCTCCAATCAAACCATCAAACTCTTAACGGTACACCCAATACCTCTTCGCCTCAGCAGTCGGCTCCTTCCATGGTTCCTTGAGCACAACTGAATATCCCTGTGCATACCGAAAACAGTACAAAAACTTTCTTGACTATCGGATTTCGCGAGCACGTTACTTTTCTGTCTTTATGCCTTTTATGATGTTTTCCGCTAGTACGTGTTGTCTTCTCCTAGGTAGTTAAGTACAATGTTTGCTACTTCCACTCCACGTATCGTTGGTAAACTGCGCACTATCTCTTATCGGAATGATCCGGGTCTACGAGATTGTAGAAGTTACCCATCTTAGCATTTCAAGTCTATTCAAGCTTTTGCATGCACTTGTTCGCTTGAAATATAGCTTTAGCGTTGTTTGGGGAGCGGCTCTTCTCAATGGAGATATAAATGTATACGCATTCGACTCGGTCATGAATTCTCTGGTAATATTGTCGGCGTGGGTCGTGTGATGTCTCGTGTATTCAGCACTTTTGCGAAGGCTATTCTTACCAGATCAGGCTGTCGGGAAACGGACAAAACGGTGCACTTACAGCATGGAAGCTGTTGCTCTGACCCTTCTGCCGTTCGATACTTGACATAAATAACCTAACTAGCTCTCCTATCCTCAGATAAATCAGCTCTAATAAATCGGCAAGCAAAAGTTGCACACTGCCGCAGATGACTCCAGCATAGTCTGCTTCAATAAATAAATGGCCTACTTTTCAAGTTTCCAAACGGCATTGGCTGTACTACGCGACCGCACTGGTGGACAAACAAACGGCAGCGAGGAAAATTCGTAGAGAGCTCCATATAAGTTGTTACGGGTGCCACAACTCTAATTGTTACGGACTTTCCTGCCCAGGAATCCCCAGTTACCAGACATTTCTGTGGTAATACTTTCTGATACCATCCCTTCGACATGCCTTCACGAAACAACTCGACTCCCGCCTCATCCAGTGGCCCCAAGCAAGCGTTGAGGTGGGCTGGGGGTAGCCAGGGGCGCTGCCAAACGTCCCTCTTATACGGGACCTTCACAAGCGCCGCCAGCTGCCCCTTCCGCCTCAGCCTGGCCGTCCTTTCCAAGCGCACGTCCCCCTTCTGCTGGCCCGACGCCTCCCCAGCTCACCACCACCACCGTCGGAGGGTGGCTCTGGGGGATGGGATCGCCTGGGGGGTAGTTCGGCAACGGTGATTCGTTACTAGGGACCTGGGTTTGTTCGGCCAGGTCGTTCCGACCGCGTTGGTAACGTTCTCTTCTCAGATTCTCGGTGGAGTCTCCGAGAGTGCCGCCCACTTCACGTATTACCTAGAGTCGCTGGTGAAGTTAGGTTTCGCCATCGCTATTGTGCTATTGCGAAGCATCTCGATTGTTTGGATACGGCGCTGCAGGGCCTGGAGCGTGAGGCGCAGGCTGAGGGTGGTCTTCGTAGTGAGATGGTAGAGCCGGGGTTGAGGCGCGATTTGGAGTAGTTTGTGAGGAAGCTTGGGGGGAGCTTGAACTCGGTACCGGTGTACCGCTAGGGTCCCTGTCCGATGATGTGGTGTGGACAGCTGTAAAGAACAAACGAGGGGTGGAGGTTGATAACGTAATCTCTCATTTGTTGGTTACAGCTGTCCACATTGGTGACCACGCCAGGGGAGTTCATTGGATCTGCGCTGCCCATAGCCAGTCTCCGTGATTTCGCAGCCGCCAGCCTACCGTTTGCCACGATCGCGACCGTGCGACGTGAAACAACGCGAAGAAGCCGACCACGGACTTCTGAGACTACGGAATAGCTACAGGACGACAGATTCGACGACTACCGATCACATCAGACTTGCAGTGCTGGCTTCATCGGAAGCGTTTCACATCGTCTGCTGTGCCAACGACGTTATCAACCTCCACCCCTCGTTTGTTCGTTACAGCTGTCCACAGTGGGAACCAGCTGGGCGGACGTAACAAGGCTCAGCAGGACAAGTGCCCGTTTCGTGGTCGTGTACTCGATCATTGGTGTATTAGGCTGACGCGTTTGGCTCCGTCTGCCGAACGTCTCGTGACCCAACGAGAGAATTCCTGAAGAGCTTCGTCCGTCATGTCGGCCAGCAGGCTCAGCTCGAGACCATCTGGCAGTACACCTACCTCAACCTAGACATAGTCCACCCTCGGCTTATTCCCATAAACGGACTTAGCTCCGCGATGAAGTCTACCGAGAATATATATTCTCAACGTTCCATAATGAGACTTTACCATCTTTCTTTCTTTATTTCAAATTTGCCTCAACCGTATCCCAATAAGGCTGCTTCGCTGGATGAGTAGGAGACTTCTCGTCCGGGCCGTAGGCGAACTTTCCGTACACGTACCCAGAGGCAAGCGCCTCGCCAGAGCGATCCGGTCGGATTGACGGTAAAAAGACGAAACGCTCAGCGTGCACGACTAGAGGGTCGGTCGGCTAAGCAATCGATGATGAGGGAGTGCGTAGCGGGATTGCGCAATCGCAATAGAAATGGGATCGATCTGGGCGGATACCAGATCTGGAGATAACGGATAGGTGGCGCGATACAGACACCGGGATAGGGTAGTCCTCGGGCTGCTGGTGGAGGTAGTGCCTAATGTCCTTTAACCACTTATCCTCCGGCTACTTCTTGCCTAAGGACGGGGACTATAAAGATCCGAATGTTGTGCGTTACTGCACATATTCCGAACCTCCGAAGACAAGCGCGGGGAGCACACCTGAGAAAACTAGAACCGGAACGACATTTCTAACGTGAGTGCGAAGAGCTAGATGTCGGAGCCTCGCTCGATGTAGTGTCTTTCTTCTATAGTCAAGTGGGTATTGAGGTATTGGACGATGTTGCGGTCGACACCGTTCAGCGGCATGTTGACGAGGATGGTCTTCGGGTAAGAGTTGGCTAAAGAATCAAGCCTGTGAGGAGCCGCGGAGGCATTTGTGAAGCCCTCGACGGATGGCTTTAAACTGGGTGGCTTCGCCTTCGGCCTTAGCCGCGGCGATGAATGCCCGCACCGTCCTATGGACCATCTTCGCGCCGATACGACATTCCTGACGAGGATGTTGACTTTCGGCGCGATTCATTGACAGCAGCGAGCGCTAGAGGCCATTCAAGTATCAGATACCTGCCAGGACTCCGAATGCAGCTCCATGCTCCGTATTCGGGCGCCGAAATTGGAAATGGGTTCTCGTAGCACAGGAGTGAGAGGACGCTGCGCAAGGCTCGGTCTTATCCACTACGCCACGCCGGTTAACGTAGGCAGAAGAGTACTTGCATGAAGCTATTGAGTTTCAATGTGGCGTGGTCAGTTAATATACCGGTCCGTGACAGGCTGAGCTTGCGCGCAACAAAGTGGATAAGGGCGAGTTGTAGCTGCAGAGGGTTCATGATTTGAGAAGCGAGCAACGGGGAGCTTTTTGGGCACGTGGTGGCTAAAAGCGGCAGTCGCGACATAAGAGGAAGTCAAGTCGTTTGAGGCAGCAACGCTGGCGAAAGGAAAAAAAAGGCAAGTTGAAATCCACGCGTTTCGTAAAACTTTGACACAAAGCAGCGTTTACTTGTTCATCCGACTACTTGCTTATTCTTTTCAAAAATAATATTTCCAGGAGCATAATAACAGGGAATCCTGTCGCCTGCTGTGTCATGCCTCTTTCGTCCCGGAACAGCTGCGGTACATGATGGCACAAATAACCGTACGGCTGTCCGAGTCCGCGTCCCATTCGGTATGTAAGAAAATCAAAAGTCTAGAGCTGCTGGCAATCCTCCCCGTTCATGCAGGTGCATTTCATCCTGAATCACTTCCAAATAATGAAAAAAAGGCTCAGGAGAAGGACAGAGAAAATGCCTCAAGCACCAGAGGGCCAAGCAATTGGATAACCGCAACGCCACGTCCTTCCCTCCGCTTCACAAAAAGCAAGTCTTCCAAATACCACATAGCCTACCTCGTCAGTGCGCAAAGCGCAAACAAATGATCCTGCAGTTACGAACAACGCAAGCGATGCGGCGGCGGTGGCGGCGGTGATGCGGCGGCAGGCGACGTCACTCATGAGCTGTGGTTGGTCGGATGTCGGCAAACAAGAACCAAGCGGAGAAGGCGGGAAGGATGCAAGCTAGGTTGGCTAGGTATCCAGAGGTGTTTGCTGATGAACCGCGAAGGATGGGGCGGATCAGCAGCCATGAAAATAGTGTATTTTCGGGACGGGCGGTGCGGAGGAATCTGGGGTAAGTGGTTGGTGCGCCACCGCTTGGCCTAGCGTTCCCGGCCGTGTTCCTTCGGGTCGAGTAGTGGTGGTTTGTTGACCTGTCGTTCTGTGTAACTATTCTTCGGCTCTATCTTAAATCTTGGAAAAATCAACATGTATGGGTTGCTGAAGCTAATAAAGGGCATCTTATCGTCTACCATTAAAGGGCATAACCTATATACATCGTTCCCATCCCTTCAGACCACCGCGAACTTTGGATATCATTCCCTTCCACCCATCATTACACAAAGAAACCTCGTCCCCATTAACTTTCCCCTTAAACCGACTTCGGCTCGACGACATGCTCGTAGACATCGGCCGAGGCGCCGGTGACCTTTGCGATCTCCTTGCGGGCCGAGTCGTCGGCGAAGGTGTCGTGGGGCACCCACTTGGCCGAGGTGTGGGGCGTCGTCTCCTCGAGCATGCGGTCGACCTGCTCGAGCGACAGGCCCTTGGTCTCGGGCACCATGAAGTAGGCGAACAGGCCGCACAGCGTGCAGGTGCTGCCCCACACGAAGAAGACCTTGACGCCCAGGTTGCCCTCGTTGGCGTCGACCATGTAGGGGGTGACGTAGCCGAGGACGAAGTTCCAGAGCCTAAGGAGGGAGTGTTAGTATTTGGTGGGAGGAAAGGAGGAGGGGGAGGAGGAGTTTACTAACCAGTTGGAAGCGGTCGACAGAGCGACGCCCTTGGCGCGGATGGGCAGCGGGTAGACCTCGCCGATGACGACCCAGGCCGCCGGGCCCCAGGTGGTGGCGAAGAAGAAGATGTAGATGCAGACGAAGACGATCAGGCAGATGCCCTGGGCGTTGCTGTCGGGCGCGGCGACGCCGACGATGGCGACGATGAACTGGCAGACCAGCATGCCGCAGGCGCCGCCGATGAGGAGCGGACGGCGGCCGAGGCGCTCGATGGCCCAGAAGGAGATCGGCGTGGAGCAGACGTTGACGACATTGGTGATGATGGAGATGAGGAACGAGTTCTTCAGGCCGACTTGTTGGAAGAAGGTGGTACCACTGTTGTTCAATGTTAGCATCAGGGACTGACCGGCATCAACACCATAGCCACGCGGCGCTTACTAATAAAATATGAAATTTACACCTGTTAACTGTTGGAACATCTGGAGGAAGACACCGAGCATGACGCGGCGGAAGTTGCCCGAAGGAGACCAGCCGCCCCTGAAGCAGTCGAGCCAGCCACTCTGCATGTGCTCGCGCTCGTGGCGGAAGTTGGCGACGAGCTCGGCGAGCTCGGACTGGATGTACTCGGAGTCGACGGGCTGGCCGCGAATCCTGGAGAGGGCGTGGGCGGCCGCCTCGAGCTTGTCGTCCTTGACGTAGTAGCGGGGGGACTCGGGCAACATCAGGAGACCGCCGCCGAGGATGAGGGCCCAGGCGAACTGGAGGGAGATGGGGATGCGGTAGGAGCCCGAGTCCATGCGGTCCTTGGTGGCCTGGTCGACGCACGAAGCGAGCAGGAGACCGATGGTGATGGCGAACTGGTAGCCCGAGACGATGGCGCCGCGGACGGCCTTGGGCGCGATCTCGGACATGTACAGGATGATGACGGCGGAGACGAAACCGACGCCGATACCAGCGATGAGACGGCCGCCGACGAGGAGACCGACGGTGGTGGAGGCGACCTGGAGAATGACACCGAGCATGAAGACACCGCAACCGGAGACGACAGTGTTACGACGACCGATCCAATCGGCAAGAGAACCGGCGAACAGAGCACCGAAGAAGGTACCGCAGGACAGGATGGAGGTGATCAGGGACTTCTCCCAGGTGTCGTACATGTGGCCTTCGAAGGCATTCTCGGTGTCGGTGGAGTTGGGGTGGCCGAACTCTTTCTTGAAGCTGAAGTTGGGTTAGACGGTGAGATGGTCAGCGGGTCGGGCTCACGTACTAATTCATTCCAAGAACACCGCTGATGTAGCCAGAGTCATATCCGAAGAGGATACCTGCATGCCATTGTCAGTGATTGTGATAACATGTCATGGGTAGGTGAAGCTATCGTCCGGACGAGAATGTAGAATTAAAAATCATACAAACACGTCCGGATGATAGCTTCACCTGCCCATGACATGACCAAAAAACATTGGACTCACCTCCGAAGGCAGCAAAGGCGCAAAGCAGGTAGGCCTTGACGGTGACAGGAGCCTCCACACGGGCGGAGATTTCTCCCTGACCGCGACTCATGGTGGGCGGTTGTGAAGCGGATGCGAAAGTGTGTGTTGTTGTTGCCCTTTCGATGGCGAAGGTTGTAGAGGATGAAAGCTGGTGGTGAACAAAAGAAAAAGAAGAGAGCGGTCCGACAGTTCAAATACTGGGTGAGGCAGCGATGCAAAGTGGCCGGTGCGCTTGAGTGGTCCTCCCTTTCAGCAGGCACGCCGCGTGGTCAGCGCAATAGGTAGCGGCGTTTGCGGCGCATCACTCCAGATGCTTGTGCCTCAGGCCGTCGGGGCCCCAGTGGAGAAAGCTTGGGGCTTCGGGGGGCGTTTTCACGGGTCGTCTAGAACACGGAGACAGCCAATTGTAAGCACGGAAACGGCTGGAGCGGGCCGGTGCATGAACCCGTTCGGGACAGCTGTCGAGTGGGCGGTGCTGATTGCCTCTTTCACTCGCCGCCACGATTCCAGCCCAAGGCCCGGACAAGCCGAGCTCAGGCAGGCTTGGCCCGTACGACCTTCCGCATCATGCCATGCGCATCTGATGAAGAAGCACGCCAGCTGTGCTGCAGTTGTGAATCCTTCGAGCGCGGGCACATCCAATGGCCTCGCTGCAGGGCGTTGGCGGCCCCCTGCGTCGATCTCGTGTGCAGCAACGTGCGATGTTGACCCTGCGCTCACACGCGCGTCCAGCAGAGAGTAACGTTGGCGTGGTGTGTTCGTGCGCGGCTTCTTCCTGAGGGCTTGCGGCGTCAATTCGGCAGTTGCGGCGGCGCTCTCCATGGGGAAGCATTTTCTCTCCCCACAGTCCCGAGCCGAGAGCGCAGGCAAGGACCGCCAACCTGGACACGGGGCCCGGCAAGGCAGCGAGATCCAATCTTGCCCGCGAGATCCAGTCGCCTGACAGTGGGGTCCGACTGCGCGCGTCCGCCAACGTCAACCGCTTGCTCTACAAACAGCGTCGTCGAGTTTGCCCACCATCGCCAGCGCCACACAACTGCGCCAAGCTGCTTAAGCTCTCTGCCGCCGCACGTTCCTCGGCTCTGGCGCCATGCCGAGGTCGCCCCTCGCATCTGGCCACTCACCGCGCTCTATGCCTGGTCACGATCCCCGTCTTTGGTGTTTTTCGGCGCCACAACAAAGCGGCATCTCGTGTCGCACCTGATGCGCGCCGGGATGCTTGCGAATCCGTCACCTTTCCCGCCCGTCCATTCGCCTGAAGTCGGTTCCTTCGGACCTCGCTGCTCGGGTGCTACCGAAACCCGGATTTATCCACTCACTGTCGGGCTTACGGTCGTATGGGAGCCTCTTCTGCTACCGTCTTTGGCTTACCTGCGAGCTGAAGAGCACAAAGGAACAGGACCCTTTGTGTAATCCCAGGGGCAGCTGACCGAACAGTCAGCATCTTCTTGGGACCTACGCGTTACACCAGCGTGACAGCAGGAGACGCGTACTGTACCGAATCTGCTCCCCATCTCTCCCCATCTCCGGCCCCCAACTTGGTCACTAGCCGCCGTTCATTCCCCGGTTTTCGGACCCCAAGCCAGATTGCAACTACCGAGTCGCCAGACCGGCCCACTTTCTCCATCTGCCGCTCCCTCTCCCCATCCTCCATTCTCCACCGTAAAGAGTTAACCGTCTCCACATCTCCAGCATTTTTCTCGCCTCCATCGGCAAATCCGCGGTACACGCGGCATTCTCCATGAAGCAGACCTGTCCATTCAGCTCGACAGTAATAATTGCCGGCCAGAATGTCGTCGGCACTAGATCTAGAGGCGCGGCGAACGATCCTACGACCGCAAACTACCGCTTACCGCCGCAAGCACCATCTCGTAACAGTACCTGTCTCCACCGCTGCTCTGGCCTGCTCCAGATCTCAATTTTTTTTGACAGCGAAGAAGAAAAAAAAAGCTTCTAGCATCCGTGTTGCGCGTCTGGGCTGGTGTCGATTTACATAATTAGCATTCCCGCCAACGAATGAAGACGTGCGCAGCGCTTAGCCTCGGCCGCTCGCGTCTAGACCATCCCTACTGATCATCCAACCATCACTAAGCAAGAACAGCATTTTTTTTCTCACTCGCACAACAGCCGACGCCAAGGAGAGACGAACGAGGTCAAGCATCGCGCCTCGCCGCAACACGAGCACAGAGCCGCAAATGCACGCCACGTTTTGGTGGCTGAACCAACGAAGAGCCGCATGACATGCAGGAACTTTCCTTTCTTACCTATTCTTCAGCCAAGACCCTTTCTCCGATCCGGTCGGGGCGTCGGTCACCCGGACACACTGAGCGCGTGGCCGAACAGACCACCGTTTGTTTTTTTCTTCCCTCTCCCCTTTCCCCCCCATCGGCGTTCTCCGCATCCCACGTCTCCGCTTCCGCCTCCGCCCCCGGATCTTTCGTCGTTCGTACGCAGGTCCGCTGGCGCTTTTAGTGGTCAATGGCGCCCGTCGGAGCCCTTTTTTGTCATCGTCTCACCCTCACCAGTCAGCTGCGTGATGTCTCGCGCCGTCCCTGGCTGGCTGAGTTGATGATCACGCGGGGTGTGTGTGCCCCTTTGCCCCTCCCCCGCCCTTCTGCTTGCGGTGAGCAGCTACGTCGGTGTTGGCCACTTCTCTATTTTCCATTGTCTCGTTCAATGCCTGGCGAGGGGCAAGAAAGAACGTCATTCACCCTGCCATTGTCTCTCTCTCTTTGGTTGCCCTAAATCCGGTCACCGCCCTCTTTCGTTCCTGGGATGATGCCTGTTGTCCGCCACGGTGATACTGCTCCGTCCCTTTGGTTTCGAGGCTGAGTTAATCCCTGTATCGGTGCGTGCTGTCGTCACCTCACCCGCGAATATGGATGACCCATAGGTTCATGCTTGCTTGGGCAGTTGGATACAATGTCCAGACGTAAATATGAATCACGAAACAGCATACCTGCATCCAGACAATTGATCCCACCTACCCAAATATGAAAACCAAACCCGTCTACTCCGCCACCGCTCCGTCCTACATCCTCCGCCCAGCCCTCGGGAACGCTCAATCACCGAATCGAGGTAATACAATGAACGAGACACCGACCAACAGAGTTCGCAGCCGCAGACATCGTAGACACACGTGTCGGCAGCGTATCAACCCCCACTCCGCGCCGATGACGGAGAGGCGCTGTTGACGCCCGTGTGAAAGCTGATGCTGGCAGGGGTGACCTTGGGTGAGGGTGAGGGTGAGGGAAGCGGGGATACGTAACATTTGCTACGGCAAGTGGCTCTGAAGACTTCCCTTTTTTTTTTCTTTTGCCTTTTTCCTTCCCCTCCTCCCGAGCGCACTCCGCATCCGTCCCTCCCCACCAATTCCAATACACCCCACAGCATACTGGGAGACAAGCGTGAGGGCGACGCCCAGCAGGAAGGGGCGCAGAGGTGACTGCTCCGAAGGACATGTCAAACCGGAGGACTACTACTCATGCTGAATGCGTGACGGGGTATATGGCAGCGGAAGGCTCCTAAGTGTGGATTATGTTTTTTTCCCACTTGTACCACTTGTGCCATGGGTAGTTGGAGTAATTGTCTGGTTGCAAATGTTAGTAACAACTATATATCTACGTTTGGATGGTAAGCTTCAACTACCCCTACGTAAATTGAATGATTAAGGTGGGGAAAATCTTTTTTTTCCTGGCCGCTATGGTTGTTCTTCTACCTAGCCTAGGAGCCGTCTAGTCTCTAGCCCCTACTTCTCGACGGCAGGGATGCTGCTACAGCAAGCAGAGATACGCACGTGTTGTATATCCGCCTAGCCCTTATTTTCTAGTCTAAGCCAGTGTGGTACTTCTCAACTCTACGGTCGGCTGCAAGAGCTTTAAACGCTCCATAACCAACGAATGGGGCGTTAAGCTTCTAGTATAGAGGTAGTTAGCAGACCTCGAAGAAGCCCACGAGAAAAGGATAGTAGGGGTTGAACTTATTAGAGGTGGTAAGGCCTTGCTAATCCAGCTTCCTATTAAACCAATTCATAAGTTTTCTAGCGTTATATACGGTGCCGGATTCGTTAATTATGTTCTACATGCCGTATGCCCCGCAGTAGACGTAGCCGTTATAGGCGCCGAAAACCAAGCTACCGTCCTCCTTTCTAAGAATAGCGGGTGGACCGAGAGGCTCGATATTACAACACGGGCCACCCTTAAAAGTAAAGTTGGCGGGCTAGTATTGCTGCAGCTATCGTATAGTAAGGCACCCGGTAACTATAACACATCGGGTTACTTAGTATACGATATTAGGCGACAAAATCATCCCTACTAGCGGTAGGTTTCGTTAAGTTGCCTTAATAGGTGCGTCGTATACCCTAAGGCCACTAACTTTATCGTAGGTAATGGACTTCTTTGCGGTATTCTTTTGTTCCTTGCGTTGGAAGCTCTCGCCTGGGTCTTTGCCAAAATGCCACTCCTTGTATTTGAAGTCGTCGGGGGGAATCGCGTACTCCGGAGGCGCCATCTTGACGATAACCTTAACTATAGGGGAATGCTCCCGGTTGGTGAATACAAAGCAGCTGAACCATCTAATTTTCAAAAGGCGAAATAATCGAGGGTTTAGTATCATCTGTAACTTTCGAACTAGCCAAGACAGAGAGACAGGGAGGCAAAGTGACAAGAGAACAAGAATCTAAGGTTAAGGAAATGGTAAGCCATAGACCCGCCTTTCTCCCGCTTAAACCGTGCCTGCGCAGGCTTGTGTCGACCAGCAACATACGATTGTGGCTGCCGGGGAGAAAGTCAGACCATTTTGCTCTGGAGTTGGCCAGCCTGCTCGGCGTGCATGCCGCCTGGAGCGATCTGCTAATAGCACGCTAGTGCGGTGCTTCTTTAGTCCGTACTAATCTGCGTATGTGGTTGGGAGGAGTTGGTTGTATTTCTCGTCTTACACTGCCTACACGATAAGTCGAGAATCCGACACTTGTTATGGACAGACAGTTGAAGCTACCGTCCAGACGCGCATGCTTGACTATTAATTCTACATTTACGCCCGGACGATAGCTTCAGCTACTAATGATATAAGGAAAAGATAAATTCACGTTGACCCTCTGCTGCAATCTCATTCGTACCGCCCGAGGGGATTCCTCTTCGCCTGGGCGAAGGCCACTCTTGAGAGGCGTTGATGGCACACCGAAATGGCTGAAGATGCGTTAAATCTTATATTCATAGCTTCCATCCCATCATGACAGGCGGGGGTCCCCCATCCCCGCGTCAATGAGAGAAAAGTACCATCCCACCTGAACCCAGATCGTACATGATAATGATACAGCGCGCACGCGTTGTCCCACCAACCCTTTCTCCTCGCCGCACTCCCAATCTCTCCCACTTACGCATCCACCTTCTTGGGTATCTTAATCTGGCCCCTCTTCCTATCCTCGTGCGGCGCGCCGTACCTCCAGCCCACACCACCAGGATTCTTCCCGTCGCGGCCGACCTGCTCGACGCTGAAGTCCTGGATCCGGAAGTCCCAGCGGCGGCCCGGCACGCGGTGGGTGCGGGCGGCGTGCTCGCGGGCCTTGGCGTCGCGCTTGAGCCGCTCCTGCTCGTGGCGGGCGTTGCGCACCTCCTGGCGGGCGATGCGCTCGTCCCAGGCCAGCCCGTTGAGCTCGTCGCGCTCGGCCTCGACCAGGTCCGGGTGCGGGATGCGCTTGTCGGCCGGCAGCAGTCCTGGCGCGAACGCCGCCGCCGCGTCGACGCGCGTGAACCGCCGCGACTCGGATGTTGGGTAGAAGAGCTGCTGGCGCGTGGCCGGGTGCACGGGCAGGTCGGCGATGGTTTCGTGTTGCGGCTGCGCGATGACGTTGCGGGCGAGCCGTGTGGTTGGGAGCATTGCCAGGACGGCTTTAGAGTAGGGTTTGGCCATTGGTTTGCCCTGAGGGGGTTGAGGCCTGAATTAGTGGTCGTTTTGCATGTTGGGGAGGGAGTGAGATGTGGATAAAGTGTTCGTGTGGATCAGAGATTAAGGTAAGTTTTAACCATGTGGGAGTCTTCAAGACTAATCGAATTTTTTTGTACTCATCTTTCGAACGGAGGGGCGTGGACGGGAATGAAACGCAATGAAAGAATGGCTTACCTCTTCCTCCCACTGCTTCTCTATAGTCTTTAACCGCACGACCGCCGCCACCCTCTCCATTGTGACCTTAAAGCTCGTGCTAGCGATCGATACCGGTAATTTGTCCTTAACCACCACCTCGTAGATGCGCTCGCGCAGCTCCTCGCTCAGCACCGGCTGGCTGTAGAACTGCTTGTTGAGCGGGAACGGCGTCAAGTCTTCCCTGTTCTCCGGCGGTAGCTCGTCGTTCTCAGCGTCCGCATCCTTATCCTTGTCTATCGATTCGATACGGGGCTCTAGTCCTCCATCGTTCGGCTCCTCCTCCTCACTATTCTCCCGAATTCTCGTCGGCGCGGCCGTCGCTCGTAGTAGGTTGCCCTGCCTGTCGTACGCGCCGAGGTAGTTGGTCGAGCCGGGCAGCGGATGCCTGAGCTTGGCGCCTGGCCCGTTCAGCCAGTTGTACATGGCCCGCTGCAGCGCCGTCTGTTCGTTACGACATGATCGGGAGAAGTTGCGGGCGTGCCATTGGTGTGATGCGTGTGATGTGCACTGTGACCGGGCAGCCGGGATGCACTGCGAGAGTGAGGACGTGAAGGTAGAAGGGAGCCGCGAGGGCATTGTGGCGCGGAGGGTCAGAGCTTTGCCCAAAGGATGGAAATAAGGCGGAATTAAATACAAGGGAAGAGAATTGGCAATGAGGGTGAGGAGAGCGGGCGGTGCGGCGTGGAGGGGTGATGGTGAAGGTGCGGTGGTGCAGCGGCCCGCGAAGTTTTCTTGAGAGCGAGCTGCCGACAAGCGAGGGAATGTTGCATCACGTGATTATTATCACGGATCTTGCTTGTAATGACTCCACCCTGACGGCGCCTCAGGCCGCGGCTGACGATCATCGTGCCGAGCGCCAGGAAGTACATAGATCGTCAGGGCCCTATTACCAATGGCACGTTAACTTCCGGCACCATGCAGGTCAGCCTGGCGATCCTGCACAATACTCCATTCAGCTTGCGAGGGTAAAGACAGGTCTTATTTCAACGAAACAAAACTTTCTGACGGAATCTAGCTAGACTAATGGCAAAGAGACGACGGCGCAGGGGAGCGAAAGACCATGATGCAATGACTACATAGGAAAATCGTCCTGCCAGCCGTGAAGAAAACCAACCGGCATGCTGCGCCCTGCTAATGTGCGATCCAGCGCCGGAACCACCAATCACCAAAGCATATGCGTAGCAGGATGGAATCCAGAGAATCGAACCGTATGAAACCCCATAACACCCTCCCAGATATGCTCCTACTCCAGCGACCGTGCTTTTCCTGCCCAGCAAACCAGGCCGATGAAGACGTCTTGCCCGATCAGTAGAGATCTAAGCACGTGAATAAAGGAAAAATGGGAGTCCCAAGGAACAGAACACCCGTGATAATGCAACAACGCTACCGACAGCAGGCCAGGACAAAAATGCAGAAAAACGCATGAGGGGGAATCATTGCTGTATGCTGTAAATGAAACCACCTCCAAAGTGACCTGCAGGCCAGGGCGGCCATTGTGGAGTACGTCGCGCCATGACCATGAAACCCATTTCCCATACGGGATCAGAAACAGAAACGAATACACTTGATCAAAACACCATGCAAATGTCTCGGGAATGACAGAAGACGTTGGGATCTCGAGAGGAAAAAAAAGGGGGGGGAATAAACGAAACGATGAGAGAGAAGACAACGCCCATACTCCGATCCACCCGTTCGCTAGAACTCCTCCAGTATCATGCACAACAGCATGAAAGAACAAAGAAAATCACTCCATCTATGCAATTAACGACCCATCATGTAATCAGAGTAGCCGGCCATGCTGCTGAACCCGCCGTTGGCGGTCGTGGAAGCCAGGCCGCCGGTGAGAGGTTGGGTTCGCATGGCATTGGGCGGCACCGCGAAGCCCCCGTTAGAGAACATGCCAAAGTTGGAAGATGCATTGAGGCCGATCGGCGAGCTCATACCAGGAGGGGTGAGGCCAGGCGGCGGCCCGGTTGCCGTAGTAAACGTCTGGCTCATGCCAAATCCGCTGCCGATGCCTGGCATCGCATTGTGAGGCGTCATCGGCGTCGGGGGAACATTATTGCTGTTGTTCTGTCCGTTCCGCACGCCCAGAGGATTCTTGGAGAAACTCAGTCTGATACCGCCCTTGACACTGTTGTGGAGAGGATGCCCGTAAAGTTCGTTCAAAGCCTTGGTAGCAAACGAAACGTCTTCGAATTCAACAAAACACATCGGGCCGTTTGCCTTGGTCCGAAAGCACAGTCTTTTGTAACCGCGTTGCTTGGAAAACATTGCCTTCAGCTCATCTTCCGACGTGTCGATTGGGAGATTGCCCACATAGAGCGTGTTGCAGGGCGGGTTCTGATCCGCCGGATTGACCGGAGGATAGTTGTGCCTCTGGTAATGGTGTGGAGTCAGCTGATAGTTGGAGTTTGGTCCCATCGGCCCCATGGTTGATGACATGTTCTGTGGAGACATGGTTGTGATTGGCGGTCCAGGAGACTGCACGGGCCCAACAGAACGCGGTGAGGCGAAAGTCGACAAAGGAGGGGAAGTGAGCCCGGTGGTTCCGCTAGTGGTATTCAGTGAGAGACTGGCAAAGCGAGATACAGGTAGCGACGGCTGCGTAGTACGACGGGCCATGTTGGGTCCATTCTGGCCGCTCCTTGCGTAAGCCACGGGGTCTTTGATCAATTCACTGGTTTCGTCATCGCCTGCATCATCGTTGATCAACTGCTTGCTGAGGTTCTGCGTGGCTTCTCCAAACGTCTTGGTGCCGGTGGGGGATTTGGGCCCGAAGAGGCCGCCCTCGGGGATCGAAAACTCAGCCCCTCCGAGGCTCGAGGAGCCGTTTGGCGGAGACATTTTTTCCATGGACTGAAAGGTGCCGTTGAAGCGTGATGACTGGCGTCCGAGCGACGAGGCTGCCGAGGAAGTGGAACCCGAGGTCTGGCGAGTTGCGGTGCCATCGACCGTGTTGCGCCTGGCTCCGATGGCGCCAGGAACGGAGTTGCTGGGAAGAAGCTCGACAATCATCTTCGCGTCATTTGCGGCATTGGCCTTTCCGTTGAGCCTATCTCTAGCCTCTTGCGCGCCCGCCAAGGTCCTGAATCGTGCGATTGCAGAGACGAAACCTTTGTCTTCAGTAAAATCCGCCTTGATGATCTCCGTGTTGATCAGATCCTTTGCGAACAAGAGCATGCTGCGGACGGCTTCCTCGCTGGTGTTCCGCGGCAGCTTGCGCACCAGGACGGTGGTGGCATACTTCATGTCGGCGCTGCCGAGGGTGGGCTCCAGCTCGCTCAGCGAGAGAAGCGAAGGCGGGCCGCTCTCCAGCGTCTTCCTCTCGCCGATGGGCGACAAGGTGTAGCTGTGGGACAGGGGGGCGGCGGTGGTGGAAAAGACGTCTGCCGTCATTGCTCCCGCGGAAAAGGGCAGCTTTGGCGGGGAGGACGAGGTGGAGCTAAAGGAGCCGTGCAGGAACGGGCTGTTGGACGAGAGATTGGACGGACTCGTGCTGCTCGAACTTGGCCCCGCGGCCATGTCGTTCTTTGTGCGGCGTTAGCAGCGAGCGACAAAGACGGAAGCCGCGCGTAATTGAGGCTGTGGGACAAAGAAGGGACGGGTGGTTTGGGTGGCTGGTCGTCGGCTGGCGATCTCGCCAAGGGAGGATGCAACGGGTGATGGCGATCGACAGGCAGACTCTCGCGTCGTGGAGAGGTGAGGTTCGCGATGCGATGCGACCCGACCGAGACACGGGCAGTTCGCAGGGCCGGCACGGGGAATGGGCGGCCGGATGGGTAATCGGGCGCTAGCAGTCACCCGGCGTCGTCAGAGAGATGCGCATGCAGCAGCTGAGTGGTGAGCGTGGTCGGGCGACGGGCGTGGTGGACGGAGGGCGTGTGGAGAGTGATGGGCGTGGTCGAGCGAGGGTCGAGCGCAGCTTGGACGTTGGGGCGCTTTTGGGGGGCCAGCCAAAGCTTCAGCGATAGCGGGACGCGGGCTCGGGGCCAATGGGAGGGCGCTGTCTGCAGCGTTGGATCCGGAAGGACGAAGGGCGGGAGCGTGTGGGGGGAGCGAAGGGGCAGCGGGCAGGGAAAGGCAGCAGCACGCGGGCGAGTGCAGCGTGCGGTGCTGAGAGGGCGCGGCGCCAGCACCAGAACCAGGCCAGGCCAGCGCGGAGGCTGAGAGCTGCCGCTGCTTGGAGATAGCTGACACAAGAGGCGTGACTCGCCGGGCGCCGGGGTGGGCAGCAAAGCCACAGCGGGCTGGATTGGGCAGCGCGCGCGCCGATCGCAGACTCGACGTCGCGGCCGCGGATCCACGGGCGCGGCGGGGCGCGCTGCGCTCCGGGCTCGCTCGCGCTCCAAGGCTCGCCGTCGCACTCACAGCCATCTCGCATCCTTGCAGCCCGCGCGGCATCTTCCTGGCCTCATCCCAGGAACTGCACGCTGCAAGGTTGCCGCGACCAACGTTCGCAGCCCCCAGCCCCGCGGCGAATCACCGCCCCGGGCCCGTCGGCAGACAAGCCGCCGCGCCTTGACTCATCAAGCTCATGATAAACTCTCGCGACTCGCCCGATGATCACGGCGCAAAAGCAGCTAGCTGCCCGCGTGGAGCCCTCCGCGACACGACCATCGCCCAAGGCACGTTTCGAGAATCCCAAACCGTTGCCCCAGAGCCTCATCCACGCACGTGAAGACGCAGACAAGCCGTCGACGCCTCGCTGACCAGCCGTCCCGCCCTTCGCCAATGGCGCTCCAGCCGGCCCGCGTTGCGCACAACGGCAGTGAGGCACAGCCCGCCCGCCGCCGCCTGCTCGTCCCTGGCCGTCTAACGACTTTGCTTTTGATCGGAGATCACAGGAAAACCACACCCTGCAACGTGGCAGTGTGCAACCACACCCACCGCCGACCCGCCATCCGCTCCCGCAGCGAGTCGAGCCGACACCAGCCGATCTGCCCGTGTAACGACCATTGGGCTTACGTTTCATCCCCCAGGTGCCACAAGCTGACGCCTGCCGCCTGGAAAGCCCGTACACTGCGTCTGCTTGTGTTCAGCCGCGGTACTTCTCAGCCTCGCCTGGCGGTCCCGGAGCGGGCCCGAGTACATACGATGGAATGTGTCCTTGTTTGTTTCGATAAGGGCTCGCTACCCGAGCCGCCGGGACCAAATGAGATCGCCCTGCACTATCTTTTCTTTTCTGGCGGTTTGAGAAGGCTGACACCCTACAGGCCCGTCGAACCTTCGAAAGTGCTGCAAGGAAGCTCGACGATCTCGCGTGTTCCATCTGCCTCTGAGATCGAGATGTTACTTACATGCTCTGTTACGCAGCTCCATTGCTTCCCGGTCAGCTGATTTGAATCAATACGCCATATGTCAGCCATGCTAAGAACCGAGCGCTCTCACATGGCAACGGTTCATCTCTGCTGTGGCTTTCAGATGCAAAAGCTTCATGCGGTTCTGTACGCTCCCGCTCAAGGGTCCCGGGACAGGGATGTCTCCAGCGACTAATATGCCGGCGATCTCGCGTCTTTTCTAGGCGCAGTGGACGACTGGTCTGGCTCGCTTTTGGAAACAGCTTCCCAAGAAAAGTATCCTCTTCGCGCGGCAGTTAGATTTCGGTCCTCCAAGGTTCGTCCCTGCTAGGATCCAACCTCCTCGTGCGCAAGGGCTTACGCCTTGAATCAGACCTCACTCGTCGGATCGGCAGCCATTGCGGGGTCAGGCTGTCCTGGTCGTATCCGCGCAGACGGACGAGTGTCTGGAACGGTCGTAGTTCGGGACCGTGACTCTGCAGCGGATTCCTCAGCGAACCTCTCGTATTGTGTCAACTGCGCGTCACAAGTCATGTTAACATAAATCTACAGCCTGCTCCACTTTATCAGCCAACGCTTATGAGGATGCAGCAAACATGCTGCAATCGCGTCCCTACCTGCGTTAAGTCCGGCCTTGATTCTGCGGTCGATCCATCAGCTAGTCTAGCCGCGCTTGGCTGCGCATCACAGCACTCGAGCCAAGCTTGACAAGCCCTCCGAAAGGGGTGTCTCATACTCCGCGCCTGAAAATGCAATGATTCTGATCGGACAGAAACTTGCGCCGTCACCGCGACCGCACCACCACACGACATTAAATTCAATGCTACGATAACCCCAAAGGATCCACGTCTCCAGGCAAAAACTGGCCTTGCTCCTTGTAGATTTGCTCCGATGAGCTCTGCAATATGCTTTTGCACTCCGAGGCGCCGGCCGAGAGTCGGCGTCGGCGAGACTGCCGACAGGGCAGCCGTCTATATGAACGGCAAAGCAAGATTTCCGCATACCTTGCTGCATCTCGGGGACCACCGACAGGTCTCGCACGCCAGGGCATGCGGGTCACGCCCACCACTTGCAAGCCTTGTGTGGCAGCAGGGTTGCAGGGCCGCGATGTGCCTGAAATGGATTCCAGAGCGAGTAGCCATGACGAGCGAGCCAATCGAAGGTGACACAGGCAACCGGCAAAGCCTTACAAGCGAATAGGGCCCAACCATTGAACCCGTTCACCCGTCACACCCCTTTCACCTTAGCATCGGGCGCCCCACAAGCCTTTTTGCAGGGAATAGCAGCCCGCTGGAGACGGCCCCGGGGACTCGTGACACGGACCAATGGGCTTCTTTGGGCCAGCCATCCCGCTACCAGCATGCTCTTCCTCTAGCGGCGGGCCGAGGCGTGTGTGCCTGCCGAGTCATGGACCACTTACTCTGTTCCTTTATTATTGCTTGG
The DNA here is from genome assembly GCA_009829795.1 of Lasiodiplodia gonubiensis. NCBI lineage: Eukaryota > Fungi > Ascomycota > Dothideomycetes > Botryosphaeriales > Botryosphaeriaceae > Lasiodiplodia > Lasiodiplodia gonubiensis. Next base: position 17,925 of record RHKH01000122.1, on the reverse strand, counting down.
GGCAGTGCGTGGGTTGCCAATGGCAGAGTGTCACTTGATGTAGGCTCAACCTGTTCCACCCTCGAGGTGCGTTCGTTGGGACCCTAAATCAAGCGCGGGAGCGTGGCACAAGTACTATGGCTGTACATTACTTACGTGCATACACGACCGCTCCCGCTTCGATTGCGTTCCCGCGACAGGTGGCTTGTTGTCTATGTTGCTTGCTGCACATGCCACTGGACCATCACCATCCTGTCGGCAACTGCAACCTTCACTACCGTCGGCCTTTGAGACATGACAGCTACGATGAAAGCCGACCAAGCGCCCACTCTGCCGGGACTTTCCTTAGCTATCCGCCCTGCCCTATTCTGCATGCAGGGATGATCTCAAAAGCTTCTCAAAGGATCACATATGCATAGCTGCCATCTCGCACCTCCTTTTGTCCGAAGCAGAACCAACCGGGACGAACCGTACTCGGTCGAAGAATTGAACCATTCAGCGCACTATTTTCGTGCCCTTCTTGTCTGACAGCAGGATGATAGGGCCATCCACTGTGACTGGTCATGACCAGGAACAACCCCCCACCACGCCAAGCCCTTCCTTCCCAACTGAATCTAAGACACTGTGAGACCTGTCTCAGAAATAAATCAAAAAATCACCCGAGAATCTTCTTTCTGCCTTATTCTTTTCTCCGCGCCCACTCAATCCTTCTTTGCTTTTTTCCGGTCTCACAACGATCCAGGCTGGCGAGGATGGGCCGGGGCGGGTGTGTATGTCGGCATTCGACGTCGATAGTCGATTTTGGAAGGTATCTCTCGTTGTCGTCGCTGCCTATTGTTGACTATACATAGCATTCAGGCGGTGAGTCGCCGGATGGCTTTTTGTCTTACAGCCACCTTTTAGGCAGCTGTGGGAAGCTTACCCCTCCTCCTTCCCTTATGTTTTTCTTTTTGTTTCATTTTCAACATCTGAAAATGGGCATCCACGGAAAAAAGGATCCCCGGCACAACAACACCAAATCACCACGCCACGTGTCTATCTGGATTGGGCAACATACCTCGTACGTGTCATGAGGCCGTTTCGCACAACGATAACCCTTTTAGACGACAGCTGTCGTCGCTTTTTTTTCCGCCCAACCGCTTGGCAGGCCCGCAGCAGCCTGACACCCGCCGAACCGGAGGAACACGGTATCTCCCGGGGGAGGAGGAGGCTGGGAATAGGCTTTGGACCCGAATTATGGCTGTAAACGGTATCCCGGCGTGGGAATGGAGAGAAACTGTTGTAGGCGCCCAGCTGACGGGAGCATTCACGGACGCTTCTTCATAACCTTAGCATCAGGCCCTCGAGAGCGCGAACAATACATATCCGATACCTTCGATGTGCTCTGCATGCGTGCCGGCTGTTGCAGAAGTCTACTTGGACGTCGCACACTTTCACTGAAAGAGAGCATTCTTGCCTGCACGAGCAGCTGGTCCCAATGTACGGATGTGTTCGTGTAGATGTAGAACTTGTATTTTCGTCTGGATATTTGCTTCCACTACCCACGAAGCATTGTTTTATTGCTTCATCTTGACTTGCCCTGGCCATAGGGGAGTAGCCCTGGAACATTAATTGTGTCTGCAGCACAGTAGTTGTGTTGAAAAGCACCACAGCTGTTTCGGAAGATCAAGAATGACATAGGGGGATATGAAAGAATATCCCCTCATGTGAACAGTTGGATCTGAGGTTTAGGTGCAATTATGTGATTATTTTTAGCTTCTCTTTCCGTGCGGACATTTTTCTAGCGGCCCATGGACGAGAAAATATTCAAGCGCACATCTGTTAAATTAACACTGATGCATTAAGAATTACAAAGAGCAAGTACAATGCTCGACCGGCTATTTATAGTATATTACAACCACCGCTATTTGGACGATCTTCCCGACTTTTTGGTGGTGTTATCGCATGGATGTGCCTAGACCATTCCGAATAATCTTTAGCCAGCACGTGAGAACTCAGCCATGTACGAGTACCATCACATGCAGTGGGGTGGAGCGACTTTGCATGTGGCGTAGGTAGGTCTGATAGCTGCATGTGATGATGAAGATAAGGAGCGGCGCTGAAAAGGGAAAGGAGAAAAAGATTGTGGCTTGGGGATAAGAGCTGTAGGGCGGCGGGGAAGGCGTGCATGTCGGAAGCGTTCATGGATTCGATAAGGGACTGTTGTAAAAATGGGGCTTAGTGCCGAGAAAAAAAAAAGAGACAGATAATAATACAGAGCAAAATGGATAAAATGGCGCGAGGTAGACTTCGAGAACAACCTAAAAAGACACAGAATAAAACTCATCGATTGTTGCTTACATATGCGCAACCCTCGTTGAAAGGGAGATCGCCAGGAACTTCCCATGTCATCCTCTCGTGTATGCAACCGGTCGGGTGCGGGCCGCGCGTTAAAGCCACCGGTTAGTTCGGGGAGGGGGGCACTGTCGTGTTTACCCAAGGATACGAGGCGGTGATATTCCTAGCCGAATGATTGGGGAAAGGTGATGTGGGGCCGTCTTGCTGTGTTAGGAAAGAGAAAATATTGGGCTTGCGTGAGCGGGTGACTGCTGCGGTGAGTAGGTGGTCCCTAAGGCGCGATCGGATGGGGCCCGTCACAGGCAGGTCCTCCGCGCACCGCCAAAGTGGAGGAATGATTGATTGTGGTTCACCGGTACGGACGAAAGCTTACTCCCTCACAGGCCCAATGGGAACCTTGCGGTGGGAACGGGGGCGAAACTTTCATTGGATTGTGTCAGAGAGCCTGGCATGTCGGGGGTTGTGTTAATCTGTTTTGGAGCTTGTTGATTGATATTCGGCCCCCGCCGCGGCATTATTATCGACACGCTTTTCGCGCCCGTGGCAAGCCGAAGGGTGGGAGGGGAGCTGTTGTTGGAGTGTGTTGTCTTGGAAGGGAGCCGAGCGTAAGCCAGAGAGAGGCACCTACACCAACTCACGCGACGACCTCCCCTTCTCCCCAATCCGCGGTCCTGGGCGCAGATCATACATGCATGAGACCACACTGGACTTTTCCTGCTTCCCCCCCTCCCTCCTCCTGTTCGCCCTGAATCAGGAAGCGAGACGGCAACTGGGAGCGGGGTGGGCGCTTTCCCTGCAATTTTGAATCAGCAACCAGCGGGTACCCCTCTGCGCGGCTGTTGTCCGTGCAAATACACATAACCTTTCTTATTTGAGTTGTAGTGGCTGGTAGCGCCGCGGGTGGTCACAGTTCGTGGGGGAAGTTTCGACGTAAGTAGGAGCCAAATCCTTGGCTGTGACTATGAGAAAACCGGCGATTGGGGTGTTGGGCGGCTGTATTGTGCCATCCACGCCTTTATCCCGGCAGGCTGACTCCATCGCTGACCAACACGCCGGGCCAATAAGCAAGAAGGATGAATAAAGTGCCGCCCAGAGGACCGGTGATTCGGGACCCGAAGCCCAGCGCTGGCTCCACTGCCGTGATCCAGCATGGAAAACTCGAAATATCACATGCTGTGGGTCAATGCTTGGGTGCTGTCTTACATGCATATGGGAGATCTTATTGAATTTCCGTTAACGGTTGGGGTGGAGGAGGCCAAGCGAAACGTTTGATCACCAATAGCCCCCGCCTAACGCCGACCTCGGGTTATCGCGCATTTCCCAAACAGTCGATCCATCCAGCCGCGCGGTATCAACTTCTTCGACGCGTGGCCAACCGTCTCATGTCTTACCCGGACGCTGGATGCCAAAGAAGATCCGCGAGCGAGCTCGTGACCATGCGTCATATTGGTCCGGTGATAAGAACGTTTCGTTGGGAGTTCAAAAGTCCGAACTACATCTGTTGAAAGGGAACGGACGTTAACGATCGCTGTTAAATCCTTAGTTTTTGGACTAAAACCGTCAGTCAATAACAACACCCGCCAAGGATCGACACAATACATTCAGCAAGGCCAGGGTTTTAGTGCTCTATCGTTTTCCAGCACAGGAGTCGAATCAGGACATTTGCTTCCGGACGTTGAAATCGATACCCATAACTTTCCTGATGTTGTCGGTCAGCTGCACAGGAGAGGAGATCTCCACCTGTCACCTGGATTCTTCCAGATAGAACAAAGGATCGTCCCTGATTCGAGATCAAGGTAGTCTTGAAACAGTTTTGACACTTCGAATGAAACGCCGAAGAGCGTGACGACCCCTGGGCATGCTGTCCTGTTCCAGCAATGCTAACGGATTTTCCCTCTTTATCGATTTTTGCCGATGGCTTGCTCTCCAGAAGAGCCAGTGAATGGACTGGGCAAGAGAAGTCTAAATCTATACTCACTCTAGCTTCTCATCTTATAGGTTGTTCCAGCTTCGAACATCTATCTCAACACACCAGAACACCAGGCGGGCGAGCTGGGGTTTCCCAGAGCCTAGTCGACACACCATCAGGTGTCCCACCTCCTCATTTCATCCAGCCCTCGAGCAGCTCCGGCGGCACATCCTTGACCAAGACGTGGACGTGGTCGACACCCCTCACGCTCTGCAGCTGTGCCCAATTCTTGAACCACAACACCCTCTCTCCCTTGGCCTGCTCCTTCAGCGGCACTCTGAACGTCGCCGTCACGAAGTCCTCGACCTGCCCCCTCGCGCGGTCCGTCAGGTCGCCATCCTCGGGCTTCAGGTCCAGCGGCGTCTTCAGCCAGACGCAGATGTGCACGATGCCCGGGTCGAGGCCGTAGGGCCAGTCGTTGCGCAGGACGAGGAAGTCGTCCGGGTGCGCGAAGGGCGTCGCGTCGGCGCACGCGAAGGCGATGCCCTGCACCTCGTCCTGGACCGCCGGCGTCCAGCCCAGGCGCTCGCGCAGCAGGTAGTTGGTGATGGAGCCGAAGCGGCGGCGCACGTCGGTGGTCCAGTCGAGGTAGGCACGCGTCTGCGACGGGCTGCGCGTCAGCAGGTGCAGGTCGTTGGCCGCGATCAGCTGGCGCAGGGCCGGCCACGAGTGCGGGGTGAAGTGGTCGTCGGACGGCAGGGCGAGGATGCGCTTGTCGAGGTCCGTCAGGTGCGGGAAGGCGGCCAGGTAGTCGGCTGCGGTCTTGGTGTTGGCATTGCTGTTGCCGTTGGTTGCCGCCGAGCCCGAGGTAGTCGTGAGTACCGGTGCCGCCGGCTGTTGTTTCGCGGTATGCTGGTGGTGGTGGGCTGGAGGTGGCGTGACCAGAGCAGCGGCGGGCGTGCAGTCACTGATGTCGCCGGGCGCCATGATTGCGGAGGAGTGGAGTCTTCGTGTCTTGTTGGGGCAGTGAGAACGCGAGCTCCAAGCTGCCTACATCGTGAGTCGGTGAAAACCAAGGCAGTCGGGAGGATTACCGCGTCCGGGCAGCCTTGTACCCCGCGAGCAGCGATGAATTGATGGCGGAAAGGCCCCGCGCTGGCTTCGCCGGATCCCCTTGCCCAAAGCGTTGAAGGGGTCCTCGGGCGGATTTTCCCCACACCAGCTTTTCGCGTGAGCTCAACGTCGGCAGCATTCGCCGGCCAAGCCCGCCGACCTTAAGAACCAACACCACGCCTCACCACCTTCCCGTCCTCTCGCGCGTGCTCCCTCCAGCCCCCTCTCCTCTCAGTCCTCTGCTCCCAGCAGCTCCTACACCTCACCAAACCTCTCAATTACCCGTTCGCCATGTCGGGAGCGCTCGCGCCGCAATTCGTGCATGGCGTGTACATTCCCTCCGCCCTCTTGATTGTCGGCACCGCCATTATCAACAGGGCATGGGTTCCCTTCGCCGTCGTCATTGCCGCCGTCCTAGGCGGCTGGAAGGTCTACAGCAACCGTACGCCCGCCCTCCTCTTCCGCCGCCTTCATCCGCAGAAGCTCGCGCTCCGAAATCGGTCAAAAACACCAAGCTGACACTCAATTGCTATCGCAGAACCCCGCAAGGTGCTCAAGCCCGACATTTTCCAGGACTTTGAGCTCAAGGAGAAGACCATCCTTTCGCACAACACCGCCATGTAAGCCTTTTCCTCTCGTTCCGCCTGCGCCGCAAGCCGGATCATTCGACCGCCTCCCCCGCTAACCAAAAACCGCCAAACAGCTACCGCTTCGCGCTGCCGCGTCCCACCGACGTCCTCGGCCTCCCCATCGGCCAGCACATCAGCATCGCGGCGACGCTCCCGGGGCAACCCAAGGAGGTCGTGCGCTCCTACACGCCCATCTCGTCGGACCTGGACCTGGGCCGGGTCGACCTGCTGATCAAGGCGTACCCGACGGGCAACATCAGCAAGTATGTGGCGGGGCTGGCCGTGGGCGAGACGATCAAGGTGCGCGGCCCCAAGGGCGCCATGGTCTACACGCCCAACATGGTGCGCCACTTCGGCATGATCGCGGGCGGCACCGGCATCACGCCCATGCTGCAGATCGTCAAGGCCATCCACCGCGGCCGCGCCGCCGGCGACCGCACCCAGGTCGACCTCATCTTCGCCAACGTCAACGCCGACGACATCCTGCTCCGCGAGGACCTCGACGCCCTGGCTGCCAAGGACGACGGCATCCGCGTCCACTACGTCCTGAACAACCCGCCTGAGGGCTGGACTGGCGGCGTTGGCTTCGTGACTGCCGATATGATCAAGGTGCGTTATTACCGCTGTTTTTGAGTTGAGGCGTCGCTAATTTGGTGCTTTCAGGCCAAGCTCCCTGCTCCCGCAAAGGACGTCAAGGTCCTCATCTGCGGTCCTCCCCCCATGGTCAGCGCCATGAAGAAGGCTGCCGAGTCCCTTGGCTACGACAAGGCCAGGCCCGTCAGCAAGCTCGAGGACCAGGTCTTCTGCTTCTAAGCGTTTATACACGCACCAATTTTGTATTAAACTGCCGTTAATGGCATGAGCCTCGCTCTCGAATGGTGGGAGAAAACCGCAGGGACGTGTCGGAGATGTATATCTTTTTCGCGTTTGGCGTATCAGAGGCATGAATGATCACATAGACGTAAGAGCCCGAGGGCATTTGACGAAGTTAGGACAGGAGTACCCTTGGGGAGCATCCAAATCTTGTTTTGCATTTTGCATGCGAGGTAGATACCGCAAAAGCGCGTCATGAAGTGTACAAGGTAAAAGTCGGAGCTCGATAGGAATGAATGATGGCTTTCGCTTTGCCTCGGTCGTGAGAAGTCATAACTCGTATTAAAAAGACTGGTATGGTATAGTGAATATCTTCGCTGGCTAAAATGCGTACAAAGAAAAAGAAAAG
>RHKH01000122.1:414-10629 GCA_009829795.1 Lasiodiplodia gonubiensis | reverse complement strand
TCTTCGCTGGGGGGACGAAAGCATCAAAAGAAAGGGTACGGCGGTCAAGCAATGCGGGGGGGGGGGAAGAAGGCACGGATAGGTTGGTTGTGATGCTCGGCCGTTGCAGATCGCATTGTCGTTTGCGTCATCGTCTCCTGTTGATGCAGCTTTTCTCCTCGTTGATATACTCGTCATCTTCAGTCCTTTCGATCTTCCGTAAACTGTCTCGTTGCTGAAAAAAACAAAAAGTCCTCTCTGCTCTCATGGACGAATCCTCGGTCGACTGGTAAAGTGAACTGCTTCTCGAGATGGATGCAGGTCTCGGATCGCTCGCGAAGGCAGCTTGGAGAAGTGAAGGGGGCGGTCATCGAAGTGAAGTGGTTACAAGTTGAACAAGATATGCCTTTCTTCCTCGGGGCGTGATTCGAGGTCCACTGGGAGGCCGGTGTGGCTGGTTCCCATGCAATGGCAGCTTTTCACCCTCAAGGCACGACCAATGACTTTCGGGTGTCTCCCAGCCAGATATATGTGGGGGGTATTCATTGCGCATTTTTCACGGCCGGATGGGAGGCTTTGGATTTCTGGACTGGGCAATGACGTCCTGCGCCGGGGGTGCGGTTGCTCCCATGCCGTTGGCACTTCTGAAAGCACTTGTTTCGTTGTTTTCATTTCTGCCTTTCCAAGTGCTTCTTCTTGCAGCATGCTTACATGTCGTGTCACTGGCCGTGGAGTCTGAGGGCGACACGGCGCTCAGCTGAACAGCTTAACCTTCAAGAAGGATGGGCGGCGGCACCTCTCACAACCGACGTGGGTAGCAACGGTGACGGTGGTCGTGCCGTTGGCCGTCTCGGTGGTTTGCGTGTGTGCATGCTGGTTGGGGCACTGCAAAGTCGGTCTGCGCGGTTTTGATGACGTAAGAGGAGACGACGTTTCTTCAACGGCGACCGAAGAATCATCAGCTTGCTTTAATTGTCAAAAGTCCTGCACGCCCGTCTCGCCGGTGATTCTAGGCGTAGCGGGGCCCGAGTGGATCCAACTGGGCTCCTCGTCGTCGAAGTACTTCTCCTGGCAGTCGCGCTCCTCCTCCTGGACGTCATCCCACTCCTCGCTCTCGTCGACCTCCTCGTAGCAGAAGTCCGGGTCGTCGCCGCGCAGGAAACGCTGGCCCATGTCGTCGCGCCATCGCGCGAGGCCCTCCTCCTTGGTCTTGATCTCGTCGTCGCTGTCCTCGTCGACGGCGAGTATCTCGCCGTTGGGCCCGCGGCGCACGGCGATGGACGAGGCGTCCGGGTTGTGCAGGGCCTGCAGCTTGGCCTCGGAGCGGAGCAGATCCGCCTCGAGCACGCCAGAGTAGCCCTTTGCGCGGCCCTCGGCCTCTCGCTCGGCCGGGGTCTGGAATCGGCGCACCAGGCGGTCGTACAGCAGGGGGTCGGCCAGCTCGAGCCCGGATGAGAAATACTCCGGGTGCGTGTCGAGATAGCGCTTGCGGCGGTTCTTGACGCGGATGCGGTGGGCGCGAGCGGCGGCGTCCTCGTCCTGAGGGTCGAGCTGCTTGCTTTCCTGCGGGTGAGGGGCGCTGGTTGGGGCGGCGAAATTGCGCGACGACGGAGGCTCGCTTGCGGCATCGATCTGCGGTGCGGTGGACTCCTCGACGTGCATGCTGGATTGGCCGGCGGGGCCGAGGAAAGGCATTGGGGGGTGAGGAAAGGAAATGGGCGAACGAGTGACGGGACGGTGGGTGGGATGTTTCGGGGTGCGGCGGGAGAGCGGCGGGCTTTTGCAAGAAAAACGAGAGACGACGGACCGGTGAGGAGCAGAAGCGTGTCGAAGTGAAGTGGCGCGTGGAGCGTGATGGGCGTCATAGCTACCCTTTTTGCCCGTGGCGCCCGTGGCCGGTTGCCCAGAGCTGCTCGCGTGCGGTCCGTCAAGGCCGTCAGACCCTGCATGGCGTGGGGCCGCTGCCTGGGTGAAACGCTGCCACCCAGCACCATCCGCGACAGCCCTGTCACCACGCGCCTGCACGGCGCAGCGAGACGACACCATGTCCGCCTTCACCCAGCGCATCTCCGGCGCCGCCAAAGCCGTCTGCACCTTTTTCGTCTACTTCTACCGCATCCTCTGCTGCCGCCTCTGAGGTCGCCCCCCACCCCCCTCGTGCCGACGTCCATGCCAGCCGCGCGCCCGTGAGCGCCCTCGCATCGCATTGCCACGCGCCTGCAGAGCGCCAGGTGTCCCGTTCGCTTTTGTCATCTCTGCACGTCGCCAATCACCACCCACCCTTCCCTCTGTCAACCCACTCACCATCCACTGCCGGCGCTGGTTCGCCCCTTCACTTCGAGAGCCGCAACCCCTGAGCCAATCCTACGAGCCCGCCATGTCCGCCAAAGCTACGGCCGCCCGCCAGCCCCCCGCCGGCGCCCCCTCGAACGCCTCGTCTCCTGCCCAATCTGGAAGCCGTGATGCCTCGGGCTCGCCCGTCGTCGCCATCCTCAAAGCCACGGCTCTGATGGCCGTCGCCGGGCTTGCGTCGTCCGTCTCGCAGCTCAGCCTGTCCCCGGTCTACGGTAGCATCCCGGCGGCGATCTGGCACCAGAAGAGCATGATGTTCACCGCTCTGCTTGTCCTTATCAACAAGAGCGTCTTCCAGCGTATCTTCCCGAAAAATGTCCAGGCATGGGTTCCCGTTCTGGCATTCTGGACCCTCCCGATCCAGAGTGTCCTTTTCCAGTATAGTTCTGTCCTTGGCCCCATCTACGGGCCCGTAATCACTGAGGTTCTCACCTTCTTTCCTATCCTCCTGCTGTCCATCTTCGCCGCTGTTTCTGCATTGGAGGTCTTGGATCTCAGCTTGTTCAGCCGTGGCTTCGCCGAAGGCATTCCGCCACTAGCGTGCTATACTACCTTCTCCGTCGTGGAGAAGTTCGTCGCTGGAGCCCTGCCCGCTTACGTGGGCTCCAACGAGTTCTTCACCCGATCTGGCCTGCAATTCTTCATTGGCGCCGCATCTGCCGCTGTGGCTCCTTCCAAGTTCCTGCTGCTTGCCCTGCCGGCCATTTTCCATACCGTTCGCTTCAACCCCCATTTCCCCAGCGCAACCACCACTGCCGTCTTGAACGAGACGCTCCACGCAAACCAGTACACGCTCTTGGAGCGTCAGGAATCCCTCACCGGCTATGTCTCCGTCATCGAGAGCCATGAGAACCAATTCCGCCTGATGCGTTGCGACCACAGCTTGTTGGGTGGCGAGTGGCTTGTCAGCCCGCAGCGCCGAGCCAGCGGGCAGACGCAGCCGGAAACCATCTACACCGTCTTTACCATGCTAGAAGCCGTGCGTCTCGCCGTGACCGGCGCCGTCAACGAGCAGCGCCCCGACTCGTCCAAGAGCGCGCTCAACATCGGCCTAGGTATCGGCACGGCGCCGACGGCGCTGATCAAGCACGGCATCAACACAACCATCGTTGAGCTCGACCCGGCCGTTCACGCCATGGCGACCAAGTACTTCGCACTGCCGACCAACCACAAGGCTGTCCTGCGCGACGCCGTCGCGTACGTCGGCGAGACGGCAGCCGTGGCCCCATCCAGCTTCGACTACATCATCCACGACGTCTTCACCGGCGGCGCCGAGCCCACCGCCCTCTTCACGCTCGACTTCCTGCAGGGCCTCAAGACGCTGCTCCGCCCCGACGGCGTCGTCGCCATCAACTACGCCGGCGACCTCAGCCTCGCGTCGACGCGCATCGTCCTCAACACCATCCACGCCGTCTTCCCCTCGTGCCGCATCTTCCGCGACCAGGCCAAGGAGGCGGACGCCGCCGACGACGACATGGACTTCATCAACATGATCGTCTTCTGCCGTCCGTCCAAGACGCCCATCGTCTTCCGCCAGCCCACCGACGCGGATTTCCTCGGCAGCATCGTGCGCCGCCGCACGCTGTACCCGGCCAAGGACCTCGAGGTCAAGTTCACGCCCGACGAGGACGCGCAGCTGCTCACGCCGGAGACGGTCGAGGTGCTGGAGAAGGGCCATCAGGAGAGTGCGGTCAGCCATTGGCGGATCATGCGTACGGTGCTGCCGGATAAGATCTGGGAGCTTTGGTGAGCGAAGAAACTATGAGCAGGGAGAAGGCGAGGTTTGGAGTCGAGTGGCCGTGGAGCCCTTTCTTCACGGTGGCTGTCTGATATACATTCCTTGTTGATATTACAGCTGTGGTTGAACAGGTTCAAAAGCAACCCTTTTTTTTTGGATTTACGGCGAATATTGTTGAATCTTAGCATAATGCGGTAATTCCAAAATAATAAAAAAGTGCTCTTCGTACCAAATACTGGACTTGTTCGTACCAAAGGATATTGCACACTGCGTGGGTAGCTGAAGCTAATGTCCGGACGCAGATGTTGAATTAAAAAACGAACATCTACGTCCGGACGTTGGCTTCAGATACCCACGTAAGAAGATCATTAAATCGACATATGCATCCGGACATTAGCTTCAGCTACCCACGTAAGAAGATTTTCAGATAGGGTTTTCTCGATTTTCTACATGATGGGTATATTCGTTATTCGTTTTGACGTTCCGTTACTGCATAAGTTTTTTTTTTTTTTTTCCTTTTTCTACTCCTCCTCAGACTCCTCCTCGCTCTCCTCCCCAAACGCCTCCAGGAGAAGCATCTCCGTGTCATCCTCTTCCTTCTCCTTCTCCTTCTGCTCCTTCTCGGCCTCCTTCTTCTCCTTGGCCTCCTTCTCCTCCTTGGCCTTCTTCTCCTTCTCGGCCTCCTCGGCCTCCTTGTCGTCGACATCCTTCTTGCTCCAGTCAATCAGAGCCACCTCCATGATGCTCCTGGCCCTGGGCACCTCAGCGGGCTTGTTCGCCTTCCAGACACCCTTGCAAGCCTGCCTCTGGTGGCGCAGCAGGTTGGTGCGCCGGGAGAACTCCATGCCGCAGCGGTCGCACTCCTCGGGGAAGCCGTCGATGCCGGTGCGGACCATGCCCCTGCGGCTGTGCATGGGGACGGCGGTGGACTGGTCGCTGTTGCTGCCGTTGCTGTTGGAGCCGGTGCTGCCACCGGTGGCGCTCGCACTGCTGCCGCTCCTCTCGAACCTGACCTTGCCACCACCATTGGCCAGCTCACCACCCTCATAGGCGGAGACAGTCTTCCAGCCACCCGGACACTTGAGCGAATGCAGCTCCGACGAGCGCTTGAGCGTGAAGAAGCGACCACAGCCGGCCAGACACGGGAACGGCTTGACATCGCGCCCATGCACGGCCTTGACGTGCATCACCATCATCATCTCCGACCGGAAGACGTTATCGGGGTCGTCGGCCGGGCAGTGCGCGCAGCTGGCCTCGTTGCCCTGCGTGCCGGGCGGCGCGTAGACGAGCGGGTTGGCCTCGCGGAAGCGCGTGGGGCTGCTGCCCAGCGACGGCTTGTTGCGCTGGTGCTTCTTCTTGCGGGGCGGCGTGATGTTGAGGGCCGCGGCAGGCATGCCCTTCAGGCCGCACACGTCGTTGTTGGCGTGCTTGAGCATCTGCTGCTTGCCGGTGAAGGTCTTGGTGCAGCCGTGCGGGCAGATGAAGGGTTTGAGGCCCGGGTGGGCGGACTTGACGTGCTGGATGCAGAGGAGCTCCGAGGTGAAGGTGTCGGGGCAGTGAGGGCAGCTGGTTTCGAGGCCCGAGCGGTGGCCGGACTTGGGGGCGCGGCTGACCATTGTTGCGGTTGGGTGTGAGTGAGGTGAGGTTTGTTGGAAGGGTGGTAGTGGGGTTTGGATTGGAGGTGACGTGAGTCGGTGAGCTTGTGTGGCTGCTGTGATGGAAGCCGGGAGTGATGCGAAGCTGGCTCGCTAATGTGTATCGCGGTGAGAGAACGGATCGCTGAGATGAGTCCTCGGTCGCAATAGAAGCTGGATGACGGAAACGTCGGAGTGTTTGCTGGACGTTGGTGGAGAGGGATTGGCTTGGTGGCTTTGTAGTCGAGGGGCGGGTGGAGTTTTAACCAGAGCAGCTCAGCGAAAAGTACAATGGTTGGACTTTTCACAATAGAGCAGGGTCTATTGTATTGTCTGTTTGCCATTGTCATAGAATATCCGTCAAAAGTACAATAGAGCCAATGTGAGGACGAACCGATCGAGGTGGAGTGAGTAGTCCGCTGAAGCGAGAAGTCGGCTGAAGCAGGCTGAGCGCGAGCACTCGAAGCTGCCTCTGACAGCGAACTGGAGTTGGTGGATAGCGCTTCGTCAGTGGACCTGTCTGAAGAAAGGTGTCGGTGGGCAATTGGAAGAAGAGCTGGACGGAGGGTTTGAAGTCATGGAGGCTGCTTTTATGCCAGCCAGAATGGTCCGTGCGTCACGTGCACGCGCAGCACCCGGGCAGTGCATCAACCTCCCCTCACCTCACTTGCGCAGCTAGAGCAACAAAATTTGTATCATCATTGAAAAGTTTGCTGAGGATTCTAGCCAAAGAGGAGATTCAAGTTCTCATCTAATGCTCTTGGTCCAATGCTCGCTATCTTGAACTGCAAGCATATTCCATCAATCCAGATTTCTACCATCTCCAATCCACAATCCACAATCAGATAGCTATTGCGTCAAATCAATGAATGACGCCCTTCGCAGCTTCTTGGCGTTGGACGAGCGGGAATTTGCGATGGCCGTTGGGCGGCGCTTTGGCATGCGAATGTAATCCGTCTCGTTAGACTCCTCCTCTTTGGGCTTCTCCACCTCGAACATGTCTGTCAGAGTCATTAACTCAGCACACCCGTCATTGGGCGGTGTGGAGAGCGAAGTTGTGAGCTCAGTGATTCTGTTGCCGCCGCCAGCGCCCTTCGATGGGGAACTGACATCCGGCATCTCCAAAGCCGGCAGCATCCGCAGATCGTCCTGGGGATAAGGAAGGTGCTTTGATTGGGGTTAGTTGAGTAAGCATGGCTTAGAGCTTAAAAGAACTTACTACGAGCGAGCATGACTTTCCGCGACCGCGAGTGTGGCAGAATGCGCAGATGCGAGGCCGGAACGTCTTGCCTTTCCATAAGAGTGGCACAGCGAGAATGCGGCATTTGTAGCCGCGTCGCTCGCAGTGGCTGCAGGCTTGAGGAGCGTCCCTTCCGACATCGGTTTCCATGATCCATCCCACCAGTGAAGTTGTCTTCTTCCTCTCCATAGGCATACCATTCCAGTCTTGTTCTGAGGTAGACCACCATGCGCTCTGATGCTGTGGGCGGCGAAGATCGTTCTTCCAGGCACCGACAACGGGCTGTGGGCGCTGTGATTGTTCTTCTTGTTCATCAGTCTTGGTGTCAAGCACTTGGCTTGGCTTGTGATCCTCCTCTTCGCTGTCTGAGCCGAGATCGATAATTACTATCTCTCGCGCTGGGGCATCAGGCATAGGCTGATATTGAGGTTCCTTGCATTCTTCTTTTTCCATAACATTGTCTTGAGGCTCGGGGCGAGTGCAGGTAGTCTCATCCTGGGCATTCTGACGAAAGTGGTGGATTCGCTCATAACATTGAGCTTCTTCTTTGCGATGGCTGGAAAGTAGCTCAAGCTCCTCAACGCGGTTGCGCTCGACAAGCTGCTGGTACTCGCCTACAAAAGCGACAAGGCTTTGATCATGGGGCGTAGTTTGAACGGTTGTTTTCTTCTGCGATTCCGAGCTTTGAGGAAGATTGGCGGCTTCGCATAGCTCCATAAGAGCCGCAGAGCCGCACCCTGCGATGCTGGGTGAGGCTGGCATCTTTGTGTTGGTTCGAAGGCGTAAAGATCTGGTTGTTCGGAGGTCATGTCTGATGAAGCGTAGCAGGGTAGAGATATTGAGCCCAAACGGGTTAGCGTGGTCAAGAAGGCAGGTGCGCACTTCAAACCATCGTCGAAGAGCCCGTCAAGAATGAGCACCCAGCCTCGCATTGTGCCATCACAAGACTGCACGCATCTTGCCTTGGGAAGGTCACCAAAGGCAGATCCCAATCCCAACGCTCTGCACGATATTCAATGGCGACGGAAGCAGGCGCAGAAGCTATCGTCCGGACGTGAATGTGCAGTTGTTAATTCGACATTTACGTCTGGAAGATAGCTTCAACTACCCACATATGTTATTTTTCTAAAATCTGAGACATAGTTCCGCCTGGGCCTTACTATCCTTCACGCTAGACTTCGGCTGCGCTATCCTCTTGTAAGATCTATGTTGTAGTAGCGGGAGTAGAGACAAGCGAAAGTGGAGGATGCGACTTGACGAATCAAACGCACGAGCCGACGATCGCTTGCGCCTACTCACCCACTCCACAACCAAGCCACCCCCGCTTCACCTTTCACATGGCTAGACACAAACGACATGACATCTGAGAGACGCTGCAGCAAAAATACGCAACCGAGCAATGAAACAACACATATTTCGGTTACGAGTGTCGGGAGAGGGCCGCTGCGGGCCGGGGCTGCATCCCACCTTACAGCCACGGCAGCGATCGCCCGTTGTTGATAGGCCAAGATAAGCATTTGCAACCTAACCAAGCAAGACCAAGCCCAACACACAGGTCGTCGCACTGCAAACCGGGTTCCGGGACTCTTCCAATCAAGGCATGGCACCAGTAAAACACTTCGGCCTGGACCGCGGCTCGCCCGCCGTATCTACAACGGCCCGCGCTGTCGGTATCACCGCTCTTCGTTCCACAAACGTCTCTGCGTAAGAGCTAGAGCTCAGCTGCTATATGACGCCCCCTCCCCCACATTCCAACGCCGTGCTGAACTGCTGGTTTGCGTGATTGCGATAATCCACGTTCAACAACGCATCATGACCGCCTCCGCCGAGGACAGCAATGGGGCAGACATCAAGGTCTTTGGCGACGCAATTGGAGATGATGCAGTGCTCGAGACATTCGGATATGAGCAGGGTTTGTTTCGCTCAGCCGCAAAGTTTAAAAGGACATCAATTGACGGTTGACAGAGCTCAAGAGAACTTTTGGCGTTGTCGGCATGATCGGATTCAGTTTCAGCATTGTGTCCTGCTGGACCGCCCTCTCGGGTGTTCTCATAGTCGGCGTCGAGTCGGGCGGGCCCCCTGTCATGATCTGGTCATGGGTGGGCGTCTGTGCTGTGTCTCTTGCCGTCACCTACTCCATGGCCGAGATGTGTTCGGCCTATCCCGTTGCTGGAGGCCAATACTCCTGGGTCGCTATTCTAGCTCCAAAGAGATGGGCGCGCGGTCTATCTTATGTCTGCGGCTGGTTCATGTTGATTGTGAGAGTTCCGTCTGTTTTCTTGAAAGAAGCATATCTCTCATGCCATCTAGGGTATCCTGGCCATGGGAGCCGTGAACAACTTCATCTGTAAGTCAACCACACTGACAGCACGTAGCCATGCATCTAACAGCTCCCAGGCGCAAACTTCATCCTCGGAATGGCCAACCTCACCCATCCAGCCTACACAATCGAGCGCTGGCACACCGTCCTCGTCGCGTACCTGATCTGCGCCGCCGCAACCCTCTCCAACATCTTCCTCCCGCACCTGCTCAACCGCATCTCCAAGGCCGTCCTCCTCTGGAACATCTGCGCCTTCGTCGCCTGCGTCACCACCATCCTCGCCGCTAACGACCACAAGCAATCCGCCTCGTTCGTCTTCGCCGACTTCCAAAACACCACCGGCTTCCCGGCCTCCTACGCCGCCATCCTCGGCATCCTGCAGAGCGCCTTCGGCATGTGCTGCTACGACGCCCCCGCCCACATGACCGAGGAGATCCGCGACGCCCGCGCGCAGGCGCCCCGCGCCATCGTCTGGTCCGTCTGGCTCGGCGGCGCCACCGGCTTCGTCTTCCTGGTCGCGCTGTGCTTCTGCATGGGCTCCGTCGCCGACACGGCCGCGTCGCCGACCGGCGTCCCCGTCATCGCGATTTTCCTCAACAGCACGGGGTCCGTCGCCGGGACGTGTGCGCTGACCGCTGTTGTGACTGTCATCCCCCTCGTCTGCGCGAACTCGCTGATGGCCGAGGGCGGCCGCGCCGTGTACGCGTTCGCGCGCGATCGGGGGCTGCCGTTTTCGCGCGTCGTGGCCAGGGTCCATCCAACGCTGCGCGTGCCCGTGGCCGCGATCGTGGTGACGGCGGTGGTCCAGGTCGCGTTCAATAGCATCTACTTCGGCACCGTCACCGGGTTCAACACCGTCATCTCCATCGCCACCGAGGGTTTCTGTAAGTCCCATCCCCTCTTCTCCTCCCCCGTCCGCACCCCCCCTAACCTCCTCGCCCGCTTCAACAAA